>JASPKZ010007416.1:217500-438967 GCA_030220185.1 Diploptera punctata | reverse complement strand
GATCTCAGGTACTCTATTCTTATATTATAAATATTACATAGTGAAAATTATATTTGAAAAGAAAAATATATGCCTAGACTGGGGTTTGAAATAAAAGTCTTCTTAATAAAGAAGCCGCCATTTGCAAAAATCGTAGCAACGGCTCGTAGCATTTGGGGTTAGGGAATTAACTATGTATAAGAGAAAAATACGCGTTAGATGGAGGCCTAGGTAGCGCAGATGGAAGAGCATTGACATAGAGAGTCAAAGGTTCTGGGTTCAAACCCCAGTCTAGGCGTATATATTTTTCTTTTCAAATATAATTTGTCCATCATTAAGATGTTTAAAAACGAATAATATTAACATTGAAAGAAGCACTACTGGCTTTACAAGTAATGTTTAAATTCCCAATAAAAAGTCTTCTTAATAAAGAAGCCGCCATTTGCAAAAATCGTAGCAATGGCTCGTAGCATTTGGGGTTAGGGAATTAACTCTGTATAAGAGAAAAATACGCTTTTAGATTGGATGCCTAGATAGCTCAGATGGAAGAGAATTGACATAGAGAATCAAAGGTCCTGGGTTCAAACCCCAGTCTAGGCATATATTTTTCTTTTCAAATATAATTTGTCCATCATTAAGATGTTTAAAAACGAATAATATTAACATTACATAATGACCTTAACAATGTTCTGTCATGAATTTTAAAATTATCAATTTCTAGTTGCTAGATTGTGCTACCAGATGCTGCTTCTTCTTCTTCCTTCCAAGTATTAGGCCAAGGCCTGTTACGATCCTATAGCAAATTTTCCCTCCAGTGTTTCATAGGACGCCCCAGAGATCTTTGTCCTCTTGGTATGTAATTATAAACAGCTTTAGGGGTCCTATTTGAACTCATTCTTTCAAGATGGTGTTTCCAATTTAGTTCGTACTGTTTAATATATTCCAAAATTGGCGTAGTCTTTTAAGATATCTGCGTTCCTTTTCCGATCCCATGTGGTGTAACTCGCTGTTCTGCGCATGAATCTCATTTCACAAGCCAGATGCTACTAGATGCTCATGATATTAATAGTTATTCTTGCAATAGATGGAAATGTTAAAACTGTTTAATGCTTACACATAATCTCTTATTGAACTTTTATAGGAAAAAGTCACTACGAGGTTTAATTTAAAATTTAAATCAAATATTTTATATCTCACCTTATATCCAGTCTTCTAATTGTATACCGGTTTCGAAGCTTGGGCAACTTCATCTTCATTAATTTCTTGTCGACTGATGTTATGTCGATCAGGAGAACTGCTTCTTTTTCCCTCTGTTGGTGCACCGATGAACCTCTAGATGAAATCAGAATCCTCGTGAATTTTGAAGTTCATAAGTTTTTCTGTCTTGTTTTTTTTTTTAATGTGGATTTCTTCCCAAACCATGACTTCTTTTTGTTTTTCTACTTGTTTAATTAGATTAGCTTTTGTATTAATTAGATGTTTTTCAGACCAAGCATGAACAGCTACTGCTGACTTCTCCATTTCACCATTTTGACATTTTTAAGATGTTATTTCACCCTTGTTTCAAATTTCTTTTCGTTTTTCCTAAAATCACGGTTTGGGAAAAAAATCCACATTCAAAAAAAACAAGAATGAAAAACTTATGAACTGCAAATTTCCTTGGATTCTGATCTAGAGGTTCACCGGTTCACTAACAGAGGGAGGAAGAAGCAATTCTCCTGATCGACATAAATCAGTCGACAAGAAATTACTGAAGATTAAGCTGTCCAAGTTTCAAAACCGGTATAATTAGAAGACTGGATATGAGGTGAGGTATAAAACATTTTAATTTAAATCTTAACATAATGTCTTATTTAATGTTTTCATGAGTAATTTTACCTGCTATCCTGCAAATTTTTACTATTCTCACATTGATTACTAAAGTTGTTATAATTATTTAATGTTGATATGCAGGCTTGTGGACTAGTGAAAAACTTGGCTCTCATGGCGCACATTACAACTGAAATAGAAGAAGCGCCCCTTAAGAGGTTAGCTTTTAATGCTGGGTTAGAAGACATCAATCTTCTTGGAGGTGAAGAAATCAACAGTTCACAAGTTTATATGGTATTTCTTAATGGTAAGTTGTTAATATTTGTGTATTTTATTTAGTGTTCAATATGAAATGGTATGAGGGTGAATCAAATATAAACCGGAATTATTGTTTACAAATTTATTGAATTAACAAAAAAATACAAAACAACCACCTCATTTTTCTACATAGTTTCCTGCATTTCCAACACACTTTTGCCATTGAGTTGGCAACTTTTTGTTGCCGTCCTTGAAGAATGAGAGATGACGTGTAGTCAGCCAGTTGCACACGAACTCCTCTACCGCTGCATTGTCACCAAACCACCTTCCTCCCAGGTCTTCTTTCAGTGGGCCAAACAAATGGTAGTCATAGGGTGACAAATCTGGACTGTAAGGAGGATGTTCCAGAGGTGTCCAATGCATTTTCATCAGTTTTCTTGTGTCAACCGAGCAGTGTGTGGCCTTGCATTGTCATGCAGCACAATCATATTTCAGATTGGCTTCCAGCGGCGCTTGTTGCAATATGCTGCTTTCCGAAGCTTATTCCAACGTGTGAAGCAATTTCAGAAATTTTACGCGCCGATCCTCCTCAATAAGGTCCCATACAGCACGAATGTTGTCTGCAGTGATGCTTGTTCATTGCCGTCTTTGGTGGGGCTCATTTTCCACTGAATCCCGGCCCGCTAAAATTTTTTGCGCCAATCATACACCTGCTCTTCAAAAGGGTTGCTTCCCTGAACTGCACATGGGGCCTTCTCAAAATTTCAGAAGGTTTAGTGCCTTCTTTCGCCAAAAAACTTAATAATAATGCGTTGCGCAACAGACGTGTGTACCTCTTGCTCGCTCATGGTGTACTGAAGCAAGTGGTTGCTCTTCGGAGTGTGACACATCAAGATCCCTACTCCAGACACCCCCACCAACTTCCCCTCCAAACCGCAACCTTTGCAGTTTGCTACCAGATCCTCCAGATACAAATTCTGGTTTATATTTGATCCACCCTCATATATAAATTGTCAGGAAGTGTACGAGCTTTTAACTGTGTTGTGGCCCAATTCCCTATCAGATTTTTTGAAGATTTTTAAATTATGTTTTTGTTCATATGTAAGGAAATAGTGAGTTTTAAGAAACAAAATTTAATTTTCCTTTTATGTATCTAAATATTATTATCTTTGGAATGTTGAATCAAATCCTATTAAGTCCACTTACGATCAAAATTTAGTTTTAAGTAGTTTCATATAACTGAGACTCTATATTATTTTTGGTCTGGACATCTTACCTCAATATTAAAGATGGCGTCCTCCATACTCAACTTTTAATATTGAGGTAAGATGTCCAGACCAAAAATAATATAATTAAAATAACCTCAAAATATAACTTCCTAAAATTAAATATTGAGACTCTATATTTTAAGACTATAATATATTATTCCAGTTTTTTTCTTGCTTTATTTCAATGATGAAAATGGTGTGTTGGATCAAATTGTATTATGTACAGTTCCCACAATGTACTAGATTAAATTGTTTTATGTACAACTCACTTGCATGTCAAGTATGTTTCGTGCTGGTTTTAGTAAATTGTCATTATTTTAATATAATAAATTTGGGAATTTTTTACATTATGAGGTTTTATTAATAAGAATTAAATGAATCGTGAATTCTTCTTACCCCATACTTCTATGTTTTTTTAAACACAGCACTGCAGTATCAGCGACCATCGTCACCATCCTCAGTGTTTTTTGACTGTAAATTTTTTCTTTCTTCAGTAATTTCCAAACTGCCATCTGGCGTTCTTTTGAAGGAATCATTTTCTAAACTACCATCTGGTGTTCTTTTGAAGGAATAATTTCTGAACTGCCATCTGTTGTATTTTTGAAGAACTTTGTAATCAAGCTCGGTTCGTCTGGAATCTCGAAGTTCATGGTTCTAGTATGGTTTTTTTGAGTATATATATTTTTGCCAAACTGTTAAATCCAAAGGTTTTGATAGATGTTTCAAAACTTTTGCTTTTTTTCAATTCTATGATTCTCTAATAAACTATGTGCTGCTATAGCTGATTTTTCAATTTCTCCATTCTTTATGTTTCTGAAGTGTTCTTTTTTACGAGTTTCCAACTTCCTTTTTGTTTTTCCTATATATATATCTTATTGCAATCTTTGCGATCAATTTGTTAAATTCTGTTAACTAATAATAAAGTTAACACCCCAGATAACAAAAAATCTGGAATGTATTAAATTGATTGCAAAGATTGCAATAAGATATATGTAGGAAAAACAAAAAGAAACTTGGAAACTTGTAAAAAAGAACACTTCAGAAACATAAAGAATGGAGAAATTGAAAAATCAGATCTAGCAGCACATAATTTGTTAGAGAATCATAGGTTTGAAAAAGAAGCAAAACTTTTGAAACATCTATCCAAACCTTTGGATTTAACAGTTTGGGAAAAGATATATATTCAAAAGAACCATACGAGAACCATGAACTTCAATATTCCAGACGAACCAAGCTTGATTACAAAGTTCTTCAAAAATACAACAGATGGCAGTTTAGAAAATAATTCCTCAAAAGAACACCAGATTGCAGTTTGGATAATTACCGACAGAAAAAAAAAGAAAGAAAAAAATTGACGGTCGTGAAAACAGCTGAGGAAGGTGACGATGGTCGCTGATACTGCAGTGCTGTGTTTAAATTAATTTGTCATTAGCTGTAATCATTGTACTATTGTTAGTATTTCATAGAAGGTCTTATGCTTAGTGATAAATCTGTTGATAGTACGAGTAGAAAAAGTAGTGGATAAATCATATTTGAAGAGAAAAATTATATACTCAGACTGGGGCTTGAATCCAGGACCTTTAGCTTTCTAGGCCAATACTCCATTGACTGAGCTGCCTGAGTAAGTTCCAAACTAAATGCAAATCTTTCTCTTATATACACTCTTAATTCTTGTAGGTAATATACTGGGAGTCATCAGAAATTATAAACGTCTTATATGGGTCTTCCGAATGATGAGGCGTAGAGGCTACATAAATGCTTTTGTATCAATTTATCCACATCATCGACATAGATGTGTGTACATTAGTTCTGATGGAGGCAGATTGTGCAGGTAAGTTGATTCTAGTGGTTGAGTTAATATGCCTAGGCATATAATTATGCTTTTTTTTTTATTTTAATATAATAAATTTGGGAATTTTTAAACATTATGAGGTTTTATTGATAAGAATGAAATGAATCGTGAATTCTTCTTACCTCATACTTCTGTGTTTTTATAAACACAGCTCCGCAGTATTGGCAACCATCATCAGCTGTTTTCACAGCTCTTAATTTTTTCTTTTGCTGGTAATTATCCAAACTGCCATGTGGTGTTCTTTTGAAGGAATCATTTTCTAAACTGCCATCTGTTGTATTTTTGAAGAACTTTGTAATCAAGCTTGGTTCGTCTAGAATCTCGAAGTTCATGGTTCTAATATGGTTTTTTTTGAATATATATCTTTTCCCAAACTGTTAAATCCAAAGGTTTGGATAGATGTTTCAAAAGTTTCGCTTCTTTTTCAATTTTATGATTCTCTAATAAATTATGTGCTGCTATAGCTGATTTTTCAATTTCTCCATTCTTTATGTTTCTAAAGTGTTCTTTTTTATAAGTTTCCAAGTTCCTTTTTGGAACCTTTGAATTTAACAGTTTGGGAAAAGATATATATTCTAAAAAACCATATTAGAACCATGAACTTCGAGATTCCAGACAAATCAAACTTGATTACAAAAGTTCTTCAAAAATACAACAGATGACAGTTTAGAAAAATTTCTTCAAAAGAACACCAGATGGCAGTTTGGATAATTACCGGCAAAAGAAAAAATTGACAGTCGTGAAAACAGCTGATGATGGTTGACGATACTGCAATGCCATGTTTAAAAAACATAGAAGTATGAGGTTAGAAGAATTCACGATTCATTTGATTCTTATATGATTATGCATTTGAATTTGAAGAGGGTTAAAAGGTAAAATTCCTGCGTGAGGTCAAAGGGATCCAATATCAATAGGGCCTAGTAACTTCCTCTTCACAAGATACTTATAATTGTGGACCTCCCTCAAAACATTTTACATACTACATGTTTATAAATGTTAAATTCTTGCTGAAAAAAAGATTTTGTAAAAGGAGAATAGATTTCTTTATTTCTGATAAATGAGGAGCTTATAGCACAAGTTGCATAACTCCAATTTTTTAAAAAATTAATTTACTGTTATAAATTTGAAGTATGGAGGATTATGTTTTAGTACTTTAAGTAACCTAGTATTACAATATCTTATACAAATAGCAGCATTTTGTTTGTGTATTGAATTGTTACTCCTTTGTTCAAAGCAGTACTTCAGTAAATTCATTCTTAATATTTGGAAAGAAAAAATTGTGCCTGATCTAGGATTTGAATTCGAGACCTCTGGTTTTATGCACCATCCCTTTATCTTTGTGCCATCCAGACATCTCAATTCAAGTGGAAAATTTTGTCTTTCTCTTGAGAAAGAAAAATTTCTGTTTGAATTGAGATGCCTGGATGGCTCAAAGGTAGAGCACTGGTGCATGATACCAGAGGTCTTGGGTTTAAATGCCAGTTCAGACTTACATTTTTCTCTTCAATATTTATTTGTCCTTCAGTGTGAATGAAAAATTTAAAATAAAAAGTAGAAAATTCATTATTGTTAGTGAAAGATGGATGGGATATTCATCTAGTGCTGTTAGTGTTAGTCATTCATAATAATATGGATATTTAGGGAAGGAGAAGATATTTACATTCACAGATTCAAGAGGAAGAAAGGTATTTGGTAATATAATTGATAAAAGCAGTTTCCAAGAGCATTATTTATAGCCTATCAGAGCAATTATACAAGAAAGGAAAATCTGCACCAATGATTCCTTAGCTCTAAACTTAATATAAGGAAGATATTCCTAAGTGTTCTCTTAACTTGATTGGTGTAAAGATAATGCCATGGTACTTGTGAAATAAAAATATTATCATCATTTTAATATAAAAAATTTGGGAATTTTTAACATTATGAGGTTTTATGGTAGAATTTTTTATCACTCATCTCATATGAGGTGAGTGATAAAAAATTCTACCTTAATGAATATACCTCGTAGTGAGAATTCCTAAAATAAGTAATTATGAGGTTTTATTGATAAAAATAAAATGAATCGTGAATTCTTCTTACCTCATACTTCTATGTTTTTTAAACACAGCACCGCAGTATTGGCAACCATTGTCACTTTCGTCAGCTGTTTTTCACGACTTTCAATTTTTTCTTTTGCCGGTAATTATCCAAACTGCCATTTGGTGTTCTTTTGAAGGAATCATTTTCTAAACTGCCATCTGTTGTATTTTTGAAGAACTTTGTAATCAAGCTTGGTGTCTGGAATCTCGAAGTTCATGGTTCTAGTATGGTTTTTTGAATACATGTATTTTCCCAAACTATTAAATCCAAAGGTTTGGATAGATGTTTCAAAAGTTTTGCTTCTTTTTCAATTCTATGATTCTCTAATAAATTATGTGCTGCTGTAGCTAATTTTTCAATTTCTCCATTCTTTATGTTTCTGAAGTGTTCTTTTTTTTACGAGTTTCCAAGTTCCTTTTTGTTTTTCCTATATATATCCTGTTGCAATCTTTACAATCAATTTGATAAATTCCAGATTTTTTGTTGTCTGGAGTGTTCATTTTATTATTATTGTGTTTAAAAAACATAGAAGTATGAGGTAAGAAGAATTCATGATTCATTTTATTCTTGTATTATCATCACGTTTTCACAACAAAGGTAATATTAATGTGAATCTGTAACATCTTACCTCATAATTTGGTTGTGTTCTTGAGAACATGTTTCAATATGCAAGCGTATTATCCTCAGCTCATTCAGACTGTTGAATTTTTGGTTGTGAGCCCTGGATGTCACTTCTTCTTTCAAATTTTGGTTGACTATCAAATCAAACCATTTTCCCCAGGAATTTCAAAATTCATGATCTTATCTTTGTACTTCTGTATGTAGATCTTTTCCAAAACTCCTCACTTCCTTGATTTTTTTTCCGATTGAGGGTCTTTCCACTTTCCAGTGGTTGACTTTTTACCAGCCGGCTGCTGGCCCTTCACATCCACATGTGTCAATCACAGAGGTAGATGATCAACAGCCAGTGTAGGGGTGACATGTGGTTAGCATATCGAGTCCCCCAGCCGTTATAGCTGGTTCTTCAACCTGGAGCCACTACTTATTGTAGCTACCTAATTGCCTCACGATGCTGGGTGGGCACCGGTCCCATACTGGCCGAAATACCATGAGAAAATTTCTTCCCCAATGGAGACTCGAACCAGTGCAAGTCCCGTAGCTCTACGCCAAGGCTTCCTACCTTAACTGCTCGGCTACGGCGCGGGATTTTTTTTCTGTTTTAATAATTTTTCATCAAAGTAAACATATTTCTTTTAATATAGATTTAGATCATTCTAAATCTCCAGTTACATATTTTATTACTTAACCTTTCATTACTATAAATGAAGTATTATGAAGGCCTAGCTAAATTAAGTTATTCGGTGCACAAACTAAGTAATTCCTTATTATTCTCTAATTACTATATTTTTAATGTCAATTACATAAATTGTGCCTCAGGCTTGGTCTGCCAGCACCCTTAACGTTCACAAACTCTATAAATATAGGGTCTTTCATCTCAACTCATCCCTCTATCTGACCCTGAGTTGAACATGAACATTTATTGAAGTTTCTCCCATTTTCCCATGCCACAAATTTCATTCCACCATTTTTTCCATACTCATCTTATTCTTTTTGTTCATCCAGACCTGTGACGGTGTGTCAGACGTGGTTGGCCAGAACTTTTGTTTATCACAGTCTTCTATGAATATAAGGGCCTCATCTCATCCGTTGACCCGACCGTAAATTGGACACAAGATGATGATATTATTATTGTTATTTTATTTTAATTTGGGGCACGCCGTAGCGTAGTGGTTAAGGCACTGAGCTACAAGTCGGAGGGTCGAGGGTTCAAGTCCCGTTGGGGTCAGGATTTTTAAACTGGCCCAAATCCTCTGGCGGCACTATGGCCCTGGGGTCGACTCAGCCTCTAACGGAAATGAGTACCAGACGCTTGTTCTGGGGTAAAGGCGGCCGTCACGCAGGGCTGACAACCCGGCTGACATAAAGTGCCGATTGTCTAGAAAAAGTGGGAGCCTTAACCTCCTACTACCCCAAGGGCCTCCGGGTCTGTTGTGGGATTACTTTACTTTTTTTTTTTATTTTAATTTTCTGTGACTAATAAATTTTTTTCATGGGTTGAATAGATGAGTAGACTTTATGGGTTTTACCTCTACCAGTTCAAAATAAATAAATATTATTGAATTACTTTTTTAAGAATTAACACTATGAAAATTCTTCTATATTGCTCTGCCCAAGGGTAGATGTTTCACTGCAATCATAACATTTTCTTGCTATACTTTTGCAGCTTAACGGGGAATGATGAATGATAATGATGGCCATAAGCTTCCTGACATTTGTCTTACAGGTGAGGATAAACCCTGAAAAAACCTCACCCAGGAAGCCTGACCGGGAATTGAACCTAGGCCCACTGCATGACAAGCAGTGTACAACCTCGAGACCACAGCAATGGAATTAGATGTTTTATTATAAATTTCCAACACCTCTCACCGAAGGACAAATTATATTTGAAGAGAAAAACATACTCTTAGACTGGGGTTTGACAGTAGAGCAATAGTGTATAAAACTAAAAGTTCTGGGTTCAAACCCTAGTCTAAGCATTTATTTCTCTCTTCAAATACAATTGAATGAATCATTTCAAAAAAGGGATCATCTACAGCTGATCAAATTTTACAGGAGAGGGAAAAAACTGATTCAATTTCTCCAGGATAAAGCTATGAATCTGAAATTTCTACTGAATAATTTTCATACCCATTCACATTTACTAACCAATTTACAAGACTTTCTTGTTGTTGGTTTTCCCGGAAAACTAATTGCAATTTTCCGGAGATGATCCCTTTTCGAAATGAATGAAGAAACGTTTATTAAATTTAACACATTTCGTTGAAAAAGTTTATTATTGCGAAATAATTACATACATGGAATAATATTGTATACATTTTATTACTTGGAAGTGACTATAAAAAAAGTACACCCGAAAAATTTCGTCATTGAACATCATCGGCGTTCTCTACTACTTCAGCTGTAGTTGTAGGCCATTTGAATAAATCATCATAAAAATGTCGATGGATACCAGGAGTGTAATGATAAAGTTTATTTACATCATTCATTTTTTGTGATTGATTGGTATTTTGCTGGTGTATGCAGGGTGTGTTTTCACATCTGGTATTTGCAGTATTTCTGGGGGCTTTGGTTTGAGTAAGTTGAACTCTTGTTGTTCCGCAAAAATGGTTGTCAATGAATTTCCGGCCGATTAGGATTCCAGGCTTGTCACTATTACACTCAAATTCGTAAAATTTATTTATTGTAAAATAATGATTTTGTTCCTTTGGAACACCTTTACCCATACTTTGTATGGACAGCACTTTCTTTTTGAAAAATATTGGCCACCATTGTTGAAAATTTATAATGTCCGTATGATGAATTTTCTTCAAAGAAAACTTATTGGTTTGAGAACAACTACTTTTGAAGCCCTCATATTCCTCTGGAGTATAAACGTAGTCGTGATGGCAGATTTCGCGTTTCACTACCGCAAAATTTCTATTGCAGTCATTGAAGGAATGACTTCTTTGGGGGAAGTATATTTTAACTTTAGTGAATTTTTCTGTCATCGTAAGGGTGAGAATGACTGAAAGCAACGGCGTGTACATCTAAAATTGAATTAAAATGGGAATTTAAACTTAATAATGAAATAAAATTGTGCAGGTACACCGTTTTCAATTTTAGGTTCAAACTGTCTTAATATTGCTTACCCACAATCCTCTCCTGTTTTTCAATCCGGAATTTCTGTTTTGGCGTGGTTGACATGTCTCTGCCCTTGATTATGTTGTGCAAATATTTTTCTGGTTGTCTGATCCCTTTCTTTCTCTCAGTCGAACGACCACTTTTGTCAGATTCTGACGATTCCGAAACAGATTCATTAATATTATCATCATTATTACACGGCTGACGGTCTCACAATAGCATAATTTCAATAAACAACTTCACTGTGTAACGTTCAGATCTCAACTGATACGATTGTAATCTACTTAATATTATTCTGCTTATATTGTTATAGTGTTTATGTTATTTATAGTTATTACAAATATGTTAATAAGGTCTCTCATTTGGGTAAATGATCTGTATTTTAAGTGCCATGCATTAAATAAATAACAATTGTGGCATGGTTTTAATGTTGTTTACTTTGAATAACACAGATAGAGTGACAAGGGCATTCAGGACACATGCAGCTGAAGTCAAGATCATATTCATGCGTCAGTCTGTTCGAAAAGGGAACAACTCGGTGAGTTGATCCTTTTTTGAAATGACTACCTGACAGGTAAAGTCAGAAAGTGATAAAATAATTGTGTATTTGATCTATTGTCACGCGGAATCGATGTAAGGGCATATGTAAACATGGAATAACGAAAAAAGTGAATTTGAGAAAAAATCGTAGATGATCCCTTTTCGAAATGACTGATTCAATTGATATTATTATTTTTATCATCGTCATCAACCATCAAAATGCTGTAACTTGTATATTTGTGTTAATTTTATTGCTTAAATGTACAATAATTACTTCTTTTTGTACAGACCATACATCATTGTAGAGGAAGGAAAACCCCTTGTTAAGCAACATCATATTGATGAATTGATACAAGGAGTGAGAAATTTTCAAGATTTTCTTAATGACGGTAAGTCATCACGTTTTTCAAACTGTGTAATAGCGCTAAACATAAGTAGCTCTTTTTATGTATATTCAATTTATTTATAGACTGAAGAACTCTAAAGTATAAATATATGATGGTTTGTTTTAGGAAGTAATTTTTTATGTTCTCTTAATCAAGTTTTAGTGAGAATGGGAACATTTTACCTCAAATTAACGTTGAGTTCTGTTTGATCATGTTTCGATATAATCCTCTATATCATCGTCAGCTTGCCCAGACTGTTGAGTTTTATGTTGTGGACTCTGGATGTCGATATCAGCTCCCTCCTCCAAAATAGGTCACGTTCAGCAGGAATTTCAAAATTCATTACTCTATTTTTGTTCTTCTGAATATAGATTTTTTCCCAAATGGTGAGTTCTTTCGCATTTCCTAATTGTTTTAATAATTTAGTGTTTTAATTTATATTATGTTTTTTGGACCAAATATGAGCAGCAACTATAGATTTTTCTATTTCCCATTTTTAATATTTATTGTGTGTTCCTTGGTTCTGACATCCAGGGTCCACAACATAAAACTCAATAGTCTGGGCAAGCTAACGATAATATAGAGGATTGTATTGAAAAATGTACAAACAGAATTCAACATTAATTTGAGGTAAGATGTTCCCATTCTCACTAAAACTTGATATAAATATGTGATTTACCATGGAAGTTATTGCTGGTAATTAATGAATCAAGGCAGTTTTCCACCAAGGGTTATTGCTTTGGAGTGGTCATTGTTGGTTAACTGACAACATTGAATAATAATTTCACCATAGTCTTTAAAATATTACATAATTATTTATTAAAGCTTAAAATAAAAATATTATAGCATAAGATTAAATTAAAATGTTTCATTACTTATTTTAGGAATTCTCACTATGAGGTATATTCATTAAGGTAGAATTTTTTATCACTCACCTCATATATTAAAATGTTTCATACCTCACCTCATATCCAGTCTTTTAACTAGACTGCTTTCGAAGCCTGTTGGGAGGAAGAAGCAGTTCTTCTGATCGACATAACATCAGTCGAAGAGAAATTACTGAAGATGAAGTTGCGCAGGCTTTTAAACCGGTCTAGTTAGAAGACTGGATATGATGTGAGGTATGAACATTTTCATTTAATCTTAAATTAAACCTCATAGTGATTTTTTTCCTATAAAAGTTCAATATTAAACCATTAATAGTGAGTGGAGAACATATTTTTATTGACTCACCTCATAGAATTTCAAATTTCTTTGATACCAACGGTTTCAGGCAATATCATGTCCCTCTTCAATCATGGCTTCCACTGATGAAATTCTGTGATTGTTAATTTCCCTAATCACAACAGCTCTTGTGCTGCCATCTTTCATTGGCATTATAAACTTTGTAATTAAATTTTTATCCACCGGAATATCGAAATTCATAGATCGATATTTATTCTTCTGAATGAATATAATTTCCCAAATTAAACCATGTTATTAATATGTCATTAATTTTATAAAAGAAGTAATGATTGTCAGGAATTTACTCTTTGCAAAAAATTGGTGGCAAGAGTGGCAAACATTACATTGAGATAACTAAGCACATTCTTTTTCTTCTTCTTCCTTCCAAGTATTAGGCCAAGGCCTGTTACGATCCTATAGAAAATTTTCCCTCCAGCATTTCATAGGACGGCCCAGTGATCTTCATCTCCTCTTGGTACATAATTATAAACAGCTTTGGGGATCCGATTTGAACTCATTCTTTCTAGATGGTGCAAAACATTTCTTCCACTTACTTGTGTTTTGCACTCTTCAACTTTACTATCTAACCTCTCTTGGTTAACTCTTGTTTTTCGACCCTGACGCTATTAGGGCATCCGAGGACTAGGGAGTCTTTCCTTTCTTCCATTTCTTCTTTCCTTTATTTTCTTTTCTTCTCCACAAAAGCCTGACCAGTGGCTATAAGATGGCAGCCCCATCACTGGTCTTGCCTTCCTTTGGCCAGCAACCAGTCAAAGGGACTATTATTATGCTTTCAAGTCTTATACGAGAATTTCCCGGAAGGATCAAACTAATGACGGCCAAAGCATGAAAAGGACATTCTTTTCAAGAATAGCAATTGCAACTATAATTACAAAAGGTGAATTGTAGCATAAATCTAAATAACAAGCTAGTACTAATTATATTATTTTTCAGTCTGGACAAGCTGACGATAAAACAGAATTGTTTTGAAACATGTCCAAAAACAAATCAACATTAATATTGAGGTAAGATGATCAGACTGAAAATAATATAATTAAAATAACCTCAAAATATCTCTTCCTAAAATTAAATATTAAGCTAGTACTAAATTAACTTTAATATTTTTTTCCGTATGTCCTAGTACTACCTTGGTTACC
The DNA here is from genome assembly GCA_030220185.1 of Diploptera punctata. NCBI lineage: Eukaryota > Metazoa > Arthropoda > Insecta > Blattodea > Blaberidae > Diploptera > Diploptera punctata. The sequence goes on along the minus strand of JASPKZ010007416.1, from coordinate 424,674 downwards.
TAGATGTCAGTATGAGGCGGAACACTGACCACAGACCACTCAAATGACATCTATATAAAACAAGTGTAACTAAATTAGTATGGTTCAAATTCTTCCCTGTAGGGGGAGAGCGCCTAAATCTCTGTTAAGGGAAACATGGGTTTACAAGATATAAGAAGATGTTTATAAATAGCTATTCAGCACTTTGAGCTCATATATTGTGTGTATATATCATTTTTTGTTACTTAAGTAATTTTTCATACAATATGCATTCTATCATTTTCATACATTACTCAGCTCAGAATAAAAATTGATATTAATATGAAATTCATAAAATTATGACTCCAAATCACCATGTGCTCAAATGGAAATCAGACCTTCGGTATGTGACAGGAGCAACTTTCCATCTCTATTTTCTGCCACATATGATCTAAAATTTTGGGATAGGGCATTGTCAATCTTTTTATTCTGTGCTGTGATATTATCTCAGGAGTTATTTATTAGGAACCAAAACCAGTGTGATTGTAAAATAAAATAAGAACTTATCATTTGATATTTTTATTTATAAATTTAACACTTCTCACTGAAGGATAAATTGTATTTAAAGAGAAAAATATACGCTTAAACTAGGGTTTGAATCCAGGACCTTTAGCTTTATAAGCTAATGCTCTACCACTTGAACTATCCTAAGCACTCCAAACTAAATGCAAATTTTTCTCTTATACATTTTTAATTCTAAAGGTCCTAGGTTCAAACCCCAGTCTAAGTGTATATTTTTCTCTTCAAAATGATTTGTCCTTCAGTGAGAAGTGTTAAATTTATAATAAAAACATCGAAAGAAGCCCTACTGGCTTTATAAAGTAATGTTAAAATTCCCAATAAAAGTCTTCTTAAATAAGAAGCTGTCATTTGCTTGATCAAGCAATGGTTTGTAGCATTTGGCGCTCTCGGGAATTAAACATATATAAGAAAAAAACTTGCTTTGGATTGGAGTGCCTAGGATAGCTCAGATGGTATAGCACTAGCGTATGAAGCTAAAGATCCTGGGTTTAAACATCAGTCTAAACATATATTTTGTCTTAAAAAATGAACTTATCATATATATATATTTTTTTTAATGTTCAGGCTGTAAACAAATTAATATGTAAAATTCCATGGCGTGACAAGCCTAGAAGGCCCTTGACCTACCAGCTGGCTACTGGCCTCATATCCACATGTGTTAATCACAGAGGTACATGATCATCAAACCAGTGTAGGGGGTGACATATGTCAGCATGTCTTGTCCCCCAGCCATTATAGCTGGTTTTCTTAACCTGGAGCCGCTACTTATTGTAGCTATCCAAATTCCTCATGATGCTGGGTGGGCACTGATCCCATACGCCGAAATTCCTTGAGAAAATGTCTTCCCATGAGGAGTTGAACAAGTGCAAGTCACGTAGCTCTGAATTAAATATGTAAACGCTGTTAAGGTTATACCATGTGTAGATATTAGTTGTAGAATGCAGCACCACTAAATAAATATAGTACTGTAATATAATATTGGAATGCAAGAGAATGACATTTTCAACAATTGCTGTATATTAAATACCAATCGACATATATTAATATAAGAATACAGCATCAATTCCTTATTTTTTCTTAGTGCTTTTAATTACCTTTTAATTTTAGGTCTCATAGAATACCTGGATGTTAATGAAGAGAATGATAGCCACATTGCTTTAAATGAGGGAACAATTGATCCTAGGATGACTACACATCTTGAAATTGAACCTTTCACATTGCTTGGGGTGTGTGCAGGTTTAATTCCATATCCTCATCACAACCAGAGTCCCAGAAACACTTATCAGTGTGCTATGGGGAAACAAGCTATGGGTAAGATTGAAAATAAATTGTTAAAATTTAGATTTTATTTTCATTGAGATTGAGTCTACTTGTAACATTTAATTTTTGGAGAATAGGACAAGAGGAATAGTTATTTTCTATATTTTACATAATTCAATTAAGAAATGATTTATATATTAAATTTGGGAATTTTTAACATTATGAGGTTCAATTAATAAGAATTAAATGAATCGTGATTTCTTCTTACCTCATACTTCTATGTTTTTTTTAAACACAGCACTGCAGTATCGGCGACCCATTGTCGTCATTGTCAGCTGTTTTCAGATTCACTATACACACCTCTTGGGAAAAGAGTCCTTGGAAATCCAAAGAAGGATTGGAAGGACCAGCTTTCAGTCTGAAGTGGAATAGCCAGAAGACCTAATCCACAAATGTTATTGATGATGATGAAATAGAGAAATTATTCATAAATTTCCCATTCTTTCTAGTTAACAAATGTTTCATAAAATTTTACTATAATAAACCATGTTTCAAATTATTTATTAATTTATCAAATGGCAGGAACTGGCAATAATGCCATTATTATGCAGTAGGCAAATTTATAGTTTATTTTTTACTGAAATATTTTAACCTTGAAAAGGATTATTTTTTTTACAAAATAATGATTTAAAAATTAATATAAATATTTTCTTATTTGAAAAATAAGGTCTATTACAAAATTATATGACCATACCTATGGCAAAGCGCACCTAGATAAGAAATATGTAAAAAAAAAATTATGTGGATGTAATCTTGCAAACTATGATATATGCCAGTCACGAACTGTACATTAAGTTAATAGAATAACTGCAATGTCTTAAGAAACACATTTTATCCTTACCAGTAGTGTTACAAAATTATATTGTTTAGTTGTTTCTTGACTCACCTCATACTTCTGAGTTGAGCCAAGAAACAACTAAACAATATTAAATAAACCGTCCACTGCTATGGTCTCGGGGTAGCATGCTACCTTGTCACGCAGCGGGCCCGGGTTCAATCCCCGGTTGGGACAGTTTTTCTGGGTGAGGTTTTTATCTGGGTTTTTCCTCACCTGTAAGACAAATGTCAGGAAAACTTTAAGGCCCAAACGGTCCCCGAAATCATATGGCCATCGCAATCATCATCATTCATATTCATCTTACGTTAAGCTTAGGATTAGGGACTCTCCTGACGTGCCATTATCATCATCATCATCATCATCATCACTCATATCATCGGGGCAATGTAACCCTGCCTTCCAGGCGCCCCAACCTCAGAAGTGGGTTACAAATATGCCATGCCAGGAGAGAAACCAGGAATGTCAAAAGACAAACCTGGGGCATTTGGAAAAAAAAAAAAAATTAAATAAACCTCATAGTGTTATTTCCTACCTACATAACTTTACAAAATGTTACAAGCACTGGATTCTAATACCCAATGAAGAAGCCATGTTTTAATACTACATGATCTCCCATGCTGTTTACAAGTTTCTGTAGTATGGATTCATCCATATTTTCATGCTTTCCCATGCAGAGATGATTTCTGTATGCAGCAAACTAACACTAGTGTACTGCTTTCCATCAGCATACACGATGCAACATAAAACACTGCAGAGGTTCTCATTGGGAGGGAGAGGGTTTAAAACCATATAATTTGCTGATAACTCCAATACATGAGTGGAGAACATATTTTTAACGACTCGCCTCATATAATTTCAAATGCCTTTGATACCGGCGGCTTCAGACAGTATCTTGTTCCCCTTCAGTTATGGCTTCCACTGAAGAAATTCTGTGGTTGTTGATTTCTCTAAGGACATCATTTAAATATAACATGAATCAAATTCTGCAAAAACCATTCGCATGTGGAGTTTGCAAACATAAATAGACGCATTGTCCTGCTGGAAGATCCAAAATTGATCATCAGTTACCTCCTCAAAAGGTAAACAATATTAGCAGATCTTGGTAATCATTTGCATTAATCCAGCCCTTATGAAATGCAATATTTAATTGGCCCCGATAACCGAACAGAACCCATGCCATTAGTGACTATCCTTCTTGTAGGTATTAAGATCTAACAAAAATGAGAAAATAGAAGAAGAAAATATCAGGGATTTATCAGATTAAATGTGAAGAATGTGAGAAAGTCTAGATAGGAAAAACTAAGGCTCGAATCTATGAACGCATTAGACCGTAAAAGTCGTTCTCTGCTGAGAAAGTTGCATCCAAATATGTTTTTGCGTAGTCAAATATCTGTTCATGCGATAATAATTGTTGAAATTCCTAAGCTACCTTCGAGGTGACTTAGCAGAAAAACAAATTGTGAGCAGCCCGATGGGAACAGATGTAGTTTGAAACCTTGCTGCTTTATCCAAGATGTCGGACCTTGAAGACTTTGATCTTGTTTTCGGTGTACGCGGAGAAGAGGAATTTGATAGAGTCTACCAAAGAATTCAACTGAAAGAACAGGAGAATCGGCATAATATTGCGCGATGCTGACGTCGTTGTATACGGTATTCTTTGCGGGACGCAAGCGTAAATGCGTTCCTCTAGCAGATGAAAATAACGGAAGTGGTTTTATCGCTGAGAATTTTGGGTAATTTCTTGCCAATATTACGGAAACAACAACTTTCGTGCATGACCAGTTAGTGGGTAGCTAATTCAATCTTTGCACTTGCTCACGGAAAGTCAGCTAACCAGTGATTGGAAGTAATTTGAGTAGAGACTAATGTATTTGTATGCGGCCATAAGAGAAATTTGAAAATCAGAGTGAAAGAACATCTCAGGAATGTCAAGAAAGGGGAAGTAGAAAAATCTGCAGTGGCTGCCCATGCATGGTCCAATAAACATCTTATTGAAAAGAAGGCTAAATTATTAAAACAAATAGAAAAACCTGTTTGGGAAAAAATCTACATTCTAAAAAACTTAAAGGAGAAATTAATGAACTTTGAAATTCCCTGGGAGAATGACCTAATTTCGAGGTTTTTAGTCTACCAACAGAGGGAGCAAAAGACAGCTCTTCAAGACGACAGAACAACGGTCACGAACGTACTGAGGATGAAGCTGAAGTGTAAAGTTCGAAAACTAGTTTAAATTAAAAAAAGAGAAAAATATGAGGTGAATGATAAAATCTGACCTAAATAAAAAAAATTAGAAAATACTTTTTTTTATTTTGCAATTTGTACCAAAAATAGGTTGCCCCATCAGGTCCATCAAAATTTAATTGTTTTCTGATTGGTGAACAATACTTGCTTCTTTTGATGTTTTATTATTAATTTAACACTTCTCGCAAAGATAGAAGTAAAGGTTTCGTAGCATTTGGCACGAAAGAATTACAACTTATCTAAGAGAAAAATTTGTGTCTAGATCGAAACTCGCCTTGGTAGCTCAGTTGGTAGAGCATTTAGCCTGGAAAGCCAAAGGTCTCGGTTCGAGTCTCGGCCTAGGCGAGAATTTTTCTCTTGAAATATAATACTTGCTTCTAATCAGCCTTCCAGGTCATCCACAGCATCTTGTGTACTCTGGTTAGTCAAGGTTGCCTTTTCTATCTATCTGTATATTAACACTTTGCTTGAAGTCACTGTTTGAGATAATATAGACCTTGGCACATTATTGCTTCCATCTTGAGTTAACTTTCCTAACGAAATTCCTCCTGCACTCAGTCCTATGATAACAACCTCTCTTGTCTCAGTGTAAGTTACACAGTCTTCCATGAATTTTTCATGCCATATTCCAGTCATTTTTTCAAAAAATTATTTTCTATCCATGGGAATTGATCAATTCTCAGAGTTATTTCTCTAGATAAAAATCCTTCATCCCTGTAAGTGAGTATTCACCCTCTATCTAAATTTGACATGATTTCCATCCCATTCTCTTACACAAATGAAACAATATTCTAGTCTAGTATTCAACTAAGTTACTTATATTCTGCTTGCTATATACACCTTCTACAGTAATCATTAGGAGTTGCACAGGGGGGAAATTTACATTTTTATCATGAAACTGATGGTTGTATCATTATACAATATATGGTTGTATTAAACAACAGGCAATTTATCTCGTGGTTGTATTAGTAAGTGGAGTCAATGTGTTTGTTTTCATATTGTTATTGCATATAATATTGTATATTGACATTCCTTTGGCCAGCAACCAATCGAAGGGACTATTATTATGCTTTCAAGTCTTATACGAGAATTTCCCTCAAACGCTGGAGGGAAAATTTTCTATAGGATCGTAACAGGCCTTGGCCTAATACTTGGAAGGAAGAAGAAGAAGACATTCCAATATATTCCAACTGGACATAGGAACCAAAGAAGACCAAAATGTCAGTGGAAAGATCAAGACCATCTTCATTGGGTTTACCGTCACAGGCCACATGTCCTAAAATGGATTTGTTCATGATGATGATGATGATATTGTATACTCACCACATGGCTAGGAAAAATTGTCACAAGATTATTCTACAATAATTATGATATTTGGTCTGTTTATTCTTACTTATGGTTGTTTTTCAAGTTGTCATATCTGATTCTGTAATCACTGAAGATAGGGCTCAGAAGCCTTGAAACATATGTTCAACAAAAACAACCATAAGAGGTAAGAATAAACAGATCAAATATCATAATTATTAAACAAACCTCTTAATTAAGTTATGTAGGTAGGAAATAACACTATGAGGTTTATTTAATTTATGTTGAGTTGTTTTTGACTCACCTCATACTTCTTAACTCATCGCAGACTCGAGTTTCTTCACTGCATTTGTGACATTCTCAATGCTGTATCACATTCACAACTGACGTCCAACAGTCTCGTCTCCTGCAGACTGACCTCCGTGCCATCTGATGGCTGACCGACGAATTCCCCTCTCCTTATCAAAATTCATAGTTATGTTTTTATTCTTGCATATGTAAATTTTTTCCCAAATTGTGAGTTCCTTCAGTTTTTCCAATTGTTTAAGTAATTTTGTTTTGGTTTCTATTCTGTGTTTTTCTGCAATAGCTGCACATGCCTGGTCAGAAAAACACAGAATAGAAACTAAAACAAAATTACTAAACATTGGAAAAACCAAAGGAACTCACAATTTGAGAAAACATTTAGATATGCAAGAATGAAAACATAACTATGAATTTTGAAATACCCAGTGATAAGGAGAGGGGATTGATTTGGAAGTTTGTCGGTCAGCCATCAGATGGCACGGAGGTCAGTCTGCAGGAGAGGAGGCCGTTGGACTTCAGTTGTGAACGTGATACAGCATTGAGAATGTCACAAATGCAGTGAACAAACTCGAGTCTGCGATGAGTTAAGAAGTATGAGGTGAGTCAAAAAAACTCAACATAAACCTCTTAATGTTACTTCCTATTAAGTTGTTTTCAGCACACTCTTGAAAAATATGATGGTTGTATCATTTTGCAATGCACCTTATGTTAAGTACTTTACAAAATCTATAACTATATTAAATATTATTGTTATCTATATGGATTTATTCTATATATCACCACTTTTAAGTTGTAAGGTATCTTCTTCTTTTGGTTCAACGACTAAAAATTGGCTAAATAACGTAAAGATTATTATTATTTTGTTATTCAATGGTGTCTCTTGACTTAAAATTTAATTAGGGCTGACATCATAGAACATGGGAGAATTCACATGGTGGAACAGATTGCTGCAGCAGAGTACAGAACTAGCCCCAGCTAGTGATTAAAACAGCAATGTCTTTCCCACGTGTATACCTGTCAGTCGGCATGGTAATACTGGGAAGATAAACCTGTTCAGATGACTAGCTGAAGTTAAAAAAATAAAGAAGCTATACTGGAATTTGGTTTTTTTGAAGTGAGCTGTAAATAACATCAGTAATATAGTATCCATCCATAGTAATTCTGCCCAGGGGCAGGTCTTTCACTGCAATCATAGCATTTTCATGCTATGCTCTGCAGCTTTACTAGGGAATATAGGTGTGATAGCTTCCCGTTGCTTTCCATGTAATATAGTATAAATGCATTGTAATTTCTAAGATTTTAATAATTGTGTTTGTAAGTCTATTTTTGTTTTGGGAGCTAAGCGTCAGAAGTCCCAAATAATGAGACTTTTTTTTTTAGTCCCACCATGTTGTAGTCTAATGATATTTCTGCATTCTCTTCTGGCATTGGCAGAATTGTGACTCGCTTCTGAGGTTAAGGCACCTGGAAAATGGAATTATGTTACCCCTGTTGATATGAAAGATGATAAATAATAACAAAGCACCAGGAGAAACTTTAAACCTAAACTTACCTAAATTCCAAATCATGAGAACCGTAGGAATAATTCCCTTTAAGGAAAAATTTGTGTTGTCTTACCAGAAATTATTGAATCCAGGACCTCATAAACTATAATTACAAACTCTGGCCACAAGACTGTGAGGCTGGTCACTCTTGTTGTTATTATATTATTATTATTGTTGTTGTTGTCGTTGTAAATTAGAACATTGGCATCTAACCATTAAGTTTCATTTTATTTGTTTCAGGAACTATTGCATATAATCAGAAGAATCGCATTGACACTCTGATGTACAATGTAGTATATCCTCAAACACCGATGGTAAAAACCAAAACTATAGATCTGATAAATTTTGATAAGCTAGCAGCAGGCCAAAATGCAATTGTAGCTGTTATGAGCTATAGTGGTTATGATATTGAAGATGCACTTATAGTGAACAAGGCATCCATTGACAGAGGTATCAGTATCAGAAATATTACTTTTATTGTTTTAAACCTGCATAAATACTAAATGTTTAGGTAGCATGGAAATAGAAATTACCTCAAAAAATTAAGTTGATGATTGCAAAGTTTGGATTTAGATTATTTAAGGCTATAGAATCATTAAGATTTAAATTAAAATTCTGTATTAATAATTAAAATTCTCTATTAATAATTACAATTCTTTATACCTCATATCCAGTCCTGATGTGAGGTACAAAAAATTTTAATTTAAATCTTAAATTAAACGTCATAGTGATTTTTTCCTATAAAAGTTCAGAGTAAAATCATTGTTTTTAGATTATTGTTCATTAAATTGCTATTGTCTTATAATTGAAATTATGTATAGGAGAAAAATTCCACTAATAGATTATGGAAGTTTGTATGGAATATGGACAAAAATCCACATATTCTTACCCATTGGTATTACTCCAATTAATTGTAGGCCCAGAAAAGTTCCATGGCTGAGTGGATACAAATGTCTCAATGAACATAAAAGAGCCAAGTAAAATTTCAAATTGTGTTCTTCGCAGTCCTTTTGAGTAAACTTTTTTGTGAAAAGGAGGGAATATATGATATATGTTGTAAAATTAGTTGTAATTATATTACCAAATATGTTTATTTTCTTTCTGATATATTTTATATAATTTAAAACAGGTTATGGGAGATGTTTAGTGTATCGTAATTCAAAGTGTACGTTAAAGAGGTACACCAATCAAACATATGATCGTATTATGGGACCACTTATTGATTCGAAAACAATGCTTCCTGCTTGGAAACATGAAATTCTTGATGGAGATGGCATTGCAGCACCAGGAGAAAAGGTAGAAAACAGGCAGGTATGTACTATTTAATTATCAAACTCTTTAAGAAAAAAATTTCAATTTTTAACTTATACATAAAATAATATTAAATAATAAACAATGCAACAGTAATCCCCAAATACTGAAACAGTTGGCACTTCAAACCATATATACACGGATGGATGTCTCCTAGACAAAAATGCTAACGCCGGAGCAGAAATATGTAGTAATATTTTTAACTTCTATATTTTACTTGGACCATTATCAACACACTACGATGGAGAGCTAGAGGCAATAAACATGGCCCTTAAACAACTTTTGAACCATATTGACAAATTTAACAAGGTAGTAATAACTTTATATTTGAAAAGAAAAATATACGCCTAGACTGGGGTTTGAACCCAGGACCTTTGACTTTCTATGTCAATGCTCTTCCATCTCAGCCTGGAGGCCTAGGTTGCTCAGATGGAAGAGCATTGACATAGGAAGTCAAAGGTCCTGGATTCAAACCCCAGTCTAGGCGTATATTTTTCTTTTCAAATATAATTTGTCCATCATTAAGGTGTTTAAAAACGAATAATATTAACATTAGTAATAACTTATTTTAGGAATTCTCACTATGAAGTATATTCATTAAGGTAGAATATTTTTTATCACTCACCTCATATTGTTCTTCTTATTTGATTATAAACTAGTTTCAGAACATAGTTTCTGTTCCATCCTCAGTATCGTCACGGCCGTTGTTCTGTCGTCTTGAAGAGCTGTCCTTCTCTCCTTCCATTGGCTGACTGAAAAACCTCGAAACCAGGTCATTCTCACCGGGAATTTCAAAGTTCATTAATTTCTTCTTTTCGCTCTTTTGAATGTAGATCTTTTCCCAAACAGTAAGTTCTTTAGGTTTTTCTATTTGTTTTAATAATTTAGCTTCTTTCTCGATAAGATGTTTTTCAGACCATGCATGGGCAGCCACTGCAGATTTTTCTACTTCCCCTTTCTTGACATTCCTGAGATGTTCTTTCACTCTAGTTTTCAAATTTCTCTTAGTTTTTCCTATGTAGAATTTCTCACATTCTTCACATTTAATTTGATAAATCCCTGATTTGTTTTCTTCTTTAATTTTCTCATTCTTCTTAGGTCTAATCAGTCTACTGATGCTGTAGTCATTTTTGGGTGCTAACCTTATGTTCAAATCTTTAAAAAAATTTTGAAACTTGTGGTGTTTTAATGGATGATATGTGAATTTTCTAAATTTTACATTATCTTCTTTTACTTTTAGAAGAGTGCTTTGATTAATAAATTTTTGTCTTTTGAACTTGTTTATTTTTTTGAGTATCATTTTTATAGCAAAACCATTTTTCGTGGCTACGTTGATTATGTGTTCTTTTTCTTTTTCATAATTTTCTATGTTCATTGGTATGTTCACTAATCTATGTGTCAAACTATTGAAAACTGCTTCTTTGTGAGCTATGTGATTGAAACCTAAAGCTTTTATGTAGTTATCTATATGTGTCTTCTTTCTGTAAATTCGAAATTCTATCATATTTTCTTCATTCCTTTTTAAGTTGAGATCTAAAAATGGTATTTCTCCATTGATTTCCTTTTCCATAGTGAACTTTATAGTTTGACTTTGAATGTTCAATAATTTTAATGCATCATCTATCTGTTTATGATTAACTATTGCAATTATGTCATCCACATATCTGCACCAGAACTTGAAAATTAAACGATGTCCATTAATTATCTTGTGTTCAAAGTACCCCATGAATAGATTAGCTAAGAATGGAGATAAAGGGTTTCCCATCGAAAGTCCTGAATTTTGTTTATAAAATCTTCCATTGTAGGTGAAAAACATATTATCGATACATAATTTAGTTAAAGTTTTATATTCGACTATCTTTACTTTTTCAATTTTATTATTGTTCATCCAAATCTCTAAAATTTCCATAGTTTGGTCTTTTGGAATGCTTGGAAATAAGGAAAGAACATCAAAAGAAACTAATGTCTGAAGATTGTAGTTGTATGTTTTCTAGTTTATCTACCAATTCCTAAAATAAGTAATTATAAGACATATCAAGTCTAAATAGGAAACACGAAAATCCAATATGGCAGACATAACCTCAGATTCAAAATATAACGAACATTTATTTGGCCTCAAAAAAGATATTTAAAAATTCTATAAATTAAGGGAAGACAGAAGGAAATGTATGGTGGATATCAAATTCATTAATGAATGCCTTAAATTGGAGATTGTACCAAATTTCGTAAGAGGAATAATCAAAGACAATGGCAGCCTACAACAAACCGTTTTGAAAATGGAGAAGAACAAACATTACGAAAAAATAAGCAATTTCGACACTCATTTATACTTTTTACATTTGAAAATTTCTAAGTACATTGGCGAATATTGTTGGGAAAATTTAGAAGAAATGTTCTTCAGTAGGCTTAATTACATCATCAAACAAAAAATTACTATACATGGGAAGAAAATCAAAAATTTGAAAATTAAAGCAATTGGAAATAAGAAGAAACTAGGAAACAACCATAAATCATCCAAGAACAAAAATCTTGAAAGTGAAAATGTGATTAATAGTAGTGTTGTCAACTTATCTTCAAAAACTTTTGATGACAAAGAAATGCAACTTTTGGAAAATGGTTTGAAAACTTGTATCAATTTTTCGGACAAAATAGAAGACTATATAGCAGATACAGAAATTCTAATCGAAAACATGAATATGGAAGACAAAATTACCATCAGGAATAAATGTGAAAAAATTATCAAAGAAATCAAGGAAACACCAATAAACAAAAAGGGTTCAAGAAATATGAAAATTATTAAAGACATCAACAGTAAAAATGTAATAATTACTAAAGCTGACAAAGGCAACCAATTGGTTATTTTAGACAAAGAAGAATACAACAACAGAATGGAAAAACTTTTGGACTCTGAAGAATATACACAGATTCAATCAGATCCCCTTAACAAAACCATTAAAGAAGTAGACAATACTCTCAAGAATATCAATCACATTTTAACTAAGAAAGACAAGTTTCATCTGAAGGTTTCAAATCCAAAAATTCCCAACATCTACGGACTCCCGGAAGTGCACAAAGAAGGGAAGAAAATGAGGCCGATAATTAACAACATAGGGTCTCCTACATATCATTTATCTAAATGGTTATGTAAGGAATTTAATAAAATGAATGGATTTGAAAACTCTGCAATAGAAAACTCTTATGAATTGGTAGATAAACTAGAAAACATACAACTACAATCTTCAGACAGATTAGTTTCATTTGATGTTGTTTCCTTATTTCCAAGCATTCCAAAAGACCAAACTATGGAAATTTTAGAGATTTGGATGAAAAATAATAAAATGAAAAAGTAAAGATAGTCGAATATAAAACTTTAACTAAATTATGTATCGATAATATGTTTTTCACCTACAATGGAAGATTTTATAAACAAAATTCAGGACTTTCGATGGGAAACCCTTTATCTCCATTCTTAGCTAATCTATTCATGGGGTACTTTGAACACAAGATAATTAATGGACATCGTTTAATTTTCAAGTTCTGGTGCAGATATGTGGATGACATAATTGCAATAGTTAATCATAAACAGATAGATGATGCATTAAAATTATTGAACATTCAAAGTCAAACTATAAAGTTCCTATGGAAAAGGAAATCAATGGAGAAATACCATTTTTAGATCTCAACTTAAAAAGGAATGAAGAAAATAAGATAGAATTTCGAATTTACAGAAAGAAGACACATATAGATAACTACATAAAAGCTTTAGGTTTCAATCACATAGCTCACAAAGAAGCAGTTTTCAATAGTTTGACACATAGATTAGTGAACATACCAATGAACATAGAAAATTATGAAAAAGAAAAAGAACACATAATCAACGTAGCCACGAAAAATGGTTTTGCTATAAAAATGATACTCAAAAAAATAAACAAGTTCAAAAGACAAAAATTTATTAATCAAAGCACTCTTCTAAAAGTAAAAGAAGATAATGTAAAATTTAGAAAATTCACATATCATCCATTAAAACACCACAAGTTTCAAAATTTTTTTAAAGATTTCAACATAAGGTTAGCACCCAAAAATGACTACAGCATCAGTAGACTGATTAGACCTAATAAGAATGAGAGAATTAAAGAACAAAACAAATCAGGGATTTATAAAATTAAATGTGAAGAATGTGAGAAATTCTACATAGGAAAAACTAAAAGAAATTTGAAAACTAGAGTAAAAGAACATCTCAGGAATGTCAAGAAAGGGGAAGTAGAAAAATCTGCAGTGGCTGCCCATGCATGGTCTGAAAAACATCTTATCGATAAAGAAGCAAAATTATTAAAACAAATAGAAAAACCAAAAGAACTTACTGTTTGGGAAAAGATCTACATTCAAAAGAGCGAAAAGAAGAAATTAATGAACTTTGAAATTCCCGGTGAGAATGACCTGGTTTCGAGGTTTTTCAGTCAGCCAATGGAAGGAGAGAAGGACAACTCTTCAAGACGACAGAACAACGGTCGTGATGATACTGAGGATGGAACAGAAACTATGTTCTGAAACTAGTTTATAATCAAATAAGAAGAACAATATGAGGTGAGTGATAAAAATATTCTACCTTAATAGAATTTGGAATTTACAGAAAGAAGACACATATAGATAACTACATAAAAGCTTTAGGTTTCAATCACATAGCTCACAAAGAAGCAGTTTTCAATAGTTTGACACATAGATTAGTGAACATACCAATGAACAAAGAAAATTATGAAAAGAAAAAGAACACATAATCAACGTAGCCACGAAAAATGGTTTTGCAATGAAAATGATACTCAAAAAAATAAACAAGTTCAAAAGACAAAAATTTATTAATCAAAGCACTCTTCTAAAAGTAAAAGAAGATAATGTAAAATTTAGAAAATTCACATATCATCCATTAAAACACCACAAGTTTCAAAAAATTTTTAAAGATTTCAACATAAGGTTAGCACCCAAAAATGACTACAGCATCAGTAGACTGATTAGACCTAAGAAGAATGAGAAAATTAAAGAAGAAAACAAATCAGGGATTTATCAAATTAAATGTGAAGAATGTGAGAAATTCTACATAGGAAAAACTAAGAGAAATTTGAAAAGTAGAGTGAAAGAACATCTCAGGAATGTCAAGAAAGGGGAAGTAGAAAAATCTGCAGTGGCTGCCCATGCATGGTCTGAAAAACATCTTATCGAGAAAGAAGCAAAATTATTAAAACAAATAGAAAAACCAAAAGAACTTACTGTTTGGGAAAAGATCTACATTCAAAAGAGCGAAAAGAAGAAATTAATGAACTTTGAAATTCCCGGTGAGAATGACCTGGTTTCGAGGTTTTTCAGTCAGCCAATGGAAGGAGAGAAGGACAGCTCTTCAAGACGATAGAACAACGGTCGTGACGATACTGAGGATGGAACAGAAACTATGTTCTGAAACTAGTTTATAATCAAATAAGAAGCACAATATGAGGTGAGTGATAAAAAATATTCTACCTTAAGGTAGTAATACTTGCAGATTCCAAGAGGGACTATAGGCAATTAAATCACAACATGCTGAAAATCATAAAATAAGAGAGATCCATACCCTAGTCAAAATTTTTCAAGGACTTAATAAAGAAATAGTTATACAATGGATACCGGCACACTGCCAGATTGCAGGAAATGAGACAGCTGATTTCCTGGCAAAAAAAGGAACAAATATAATAAGCAAACAAACAACAATAGTATATATCTCCAGAATATGAAAATCTGGATCAAGCACAAAGTCCATCAAGCCTGTAAAGAAAGACACACAGAAGAAAGCACAAATAAAGCCTGGAAAATACTACTGGAGGACAAATCTTTCATTTTTGATCTATCTAGGAGGAAGTCAGTGGTGCTTTTCAGATTATTAATGGGCCATGACTGTCTGGCCTCTCATCTTCATAGAATCAATATATATCCCCCATCACACTGTACCCTTTGTAAAGATGATGCTTCCATCATGAATGAAGAACATTTGTTGAAATGTCCAGCAATTAAGAAGATTGATGCTGACCTACCATCTCAGCTCACATGTTATTATTGGGACGCCTGTAGGAGAATGGAGTTAGTCCAAGCTTCTTAAGCATTGGCAACAACAACAAATATTTTAATTAAGTTGACAACTAAGTTAGTCAGTTAGATGGTGAGTCAACTTATGAACACTTTTCTAAGCTTCATTTCTCTTAATTAGAACATCTTTCATATGCCTTTCCATATATATCTGGTAAAAAATAGATCATCACAACAAAGGTCATGAATTTAATATATTAAAATTTCACCTCATCTCATATTTTGTCTTTCTTCTACCATTTTCAGTATGTATATAGCTGATGCTCTGGAGTTAACAACAAGGTTATTCTCCTTCTTGCTTTCCAAAACTTGGGTATCACATCTTGATAATTTTGAAGAGCTGCACAGTTTGTTTTATTTTCTCTGTCCATTTCCACACCTTGAGAACACAATATACACTGAGGAGACATGAATACACCAATTCTATGAAGATGTTTTTGTCATGTCCTGTATCAATATAGCAACTGCAGATTTTCGTGGTAGTTCCAGAATTATAGGTGGATTTTCTAACAGTATTTTTATATATCTGTTTCCTACTTTTACAATTAAAATGGAATTGTAATTATGATTAAATTTTTTTCTTTATAATTCTTTTAATTGATTCATAAGAAAATGCATTTGTTATTTTCTGCTTAATTTTACATCTTTTTTGCGAGTATATCAGCTCTTTAATTCCCTTGTATTCCACAATGGGCTACTAGTTTCAGAGTAATTATTCTCATCAGTATTTCCTTGCCTGTTGTTTTGTCGTGGTGTTTCTTACTCTATCTATGAGGACTGATAAAATTCCACATCAAATAACATTCCCTGGGAATTTCAAAATTCATTAATTTCTCCTTTCTTGTTTTTTTATGTAGATTTTTTCTATTTGTTTTATTAATTCAAGGTTACATTTTTTATATTAAATTAATGTTGGGAAGTAAACATTATAAGGTATAATCATTAAAATTCATCGGAGAACATATTGTTTAAACAACTCACCTCATAGGATTCATGCTTCCATGATATCGCGATTTCAAACATAATCATGTTCATCTTCAGCCATAACTCCGACTGACGAAATTCTTCAGCTGTCAACTATTCAGTTGACGAAGAATTTCGTCAGTCGGAGTTATGGCTGAAGATTAACATGATTATGTTTGAAATCGCGATATCATGGAAGCATGAATCCTATGAGGTGAGTTGTTTAAATAATATGTTCTCCGATGAATTAAAAATTTTTTTTATTGAAATTTCCAACCCTATTGTATTATATAAAATCCAGGTTCACTGATCAGAATGGAGACATGCCATTATCTGAGACAGCACAAGACTGTAAAATATGAGGACTGTAAAACTGGAAATAGAAAAAATTGTTTCAAGAAACATTTTAGGAAATAAAATTTGGAAAAATAAAAAAATTCAAAGCCAACCATTTGTCATCATAATCTTGTATGATTCTAATCCTTTGTAGGAGCATTGTAACTGAAAATTGTCACTCTAATATCTCTTGGGACATTCCAATGATCTTCGAAACTGCTTTTGGTATTCCTCATGGCATCCAGTTTACATGATATAACCCAATGTTTAGATATAATTTTAATCTCCTTCAAAAATCTTAATTTGTCTCTCTCTACCACTATGTACATCTTGCTGTGTGAAACATGATTCTCGTCTTGCTGGTAACAATACAGAGTTTGTCACTCTTCATGGCTATTCAAGCTTCATTGTCATAATGCAAGTTACGTCCCACTAAGTATTTGTTTAAATGGTTGTGTACTTTGTCTTTATACCTTTTGCTTAAATAAAAATTATTAAAACTGTGGGTTAGCAATCATACAGATATTGCATGCACCTTGAGAGAAAATTTTTGTGAAAAAAAAAATGAATTTGCTTTTCTGGAATCTCAATGAAGATATTATTGAGATCACATTCTTTTCTGGCAATTCTTCATTCAATTGTTGAATGTTCCTCTTAAATATTGGTGTTACTAATCAATCAGTATTGATGACTTTGAATTACTAAAAGTGGAAAAAAATATCTTTACTTGTGATACAGTTTTTTTAATAAAATTATTCTTCTTCTTCACTTCACGGGCTAGGCATAAATTGCCTGTTCTGCCTCACAGTTGTTCTGTCCATCTTTTCACTGGCCTTCCTACATTCTTGAACCTCTTGGCTTGTAGTTGAATGCTGCTCTTGGTAATGTGAGAGAGATGAGTTTGGAAATTTTTTACATGGTCGGGTTACCAGCCCAGACGCACAACCACCTTCCTAGTGGATTGGGGATTTATTTCGGAATTTCCTTCTCCTAGACAGGTTGCTAACCAAAGCTTTGGGGTCCCATCTACCCCTTGGCTTGCAAGGTTTCCTATTCCCCCTTCTTTACAATTGAGAACAATTTTCTTCATCCGCTTCTGAAGCCGTTGAGGTATCCCACATTAGAGCTAGTTTGCTTCCCTTCTCCTCTTACTAGATAGCAAGCTAGTTAAAAACCAGACTTCCGTATCTAGTCGTCTGGGTCATTAGGTACTGAGCCCCTCCACCATGACAAGGAAGTAACATTATGAGGTAAATTATTAAATTACATAATTGAAATGGATATTTTAACACCTCTGACTGAGTCTGTGTTTAGCTGACAATGGAGAAATGCCTCCGAAACTAATCTCGATGAGAAACATATTTTTATGTGGTGAAGTATTAAAATGTCTTCTTCACATATACATTGTGAAACAGACATAAGAAGTAGGGTCATCCACACATGAACTCTGCCAAGTAATAGCTGAATATATGCTCAAAATTGCATTAAACATGTATGTAATTAAGAAGGTAAAGCATGGGGAGTACTTATCAATTGGCTTACAGTTCTCTTACATCTAATAATTTTGAAAAAGAATGTGCATAAAATTCAATAATATTTATATATTTGGAGGCATGCCATAGTGTAGTGGTTAAGGCACTGTTCTACAAGCCGGAAGGTCGAGGGTTCGAGTTCTGATGGGGCATGCCATAGTGTAGTGGTTAAGGCACTATACTACAAGCCAGAAGGTCGAGGGTTCGAGTTCTGATGGGGCATGCCATAGTGTAGTGGTTAAGGCACTATACTACAAGCCAGAAGGTCGAGGGTTCGAGTTCTGATGGGGCATGCCATAGTGTAGTGGTTAAGGCACTGTACTACAAGCCGGAAGGTCGAGGGTTCGAGTTCTGATGGGGCATGCCATAGTGTAGTGGTTAAGGCACTGTACTACAAGCCGGAAGGTCGAGGGTTCGAGTTCTGATGGGGCATGCCATAGTGTAGTGGTTAAGGCACTGTACTACAAGCCAGAAGGTCGAGGGTTCGAGTTCTGATGGGGCCAGGATTTTAAACTGACCCAAACCTTCTGGCGGCACTATGGCCCTGGGGTCAACTCAGTCTTTAATGGAAATGAGTACCAGACATTTGTTCTGGGGATAAAGGCGGCCATCACGCAGGGCTGACAACCCAGCTGACATCAAGTGTCGATTGTCAAGAAAGGCCTCCTGAGGCCTGTAGTGGGATCACTTTACTTTACTTTTTTATTTATATATTTGCAGGTTCTTGTGAACAAATCAATGCCTACTGTAACAGTGAGTTCTATGAATCATCTGCAAGGTCAACCTGAATTCCGAGATGTTCCTACCACTTACAAGGGACCTGTCCCTTCTTATATAGAAAAAGTTATGGTATCGTCAAATTCTGAGGAAGATTTCCTAATTAAAATATTGTTGAGGCAGACTCGGAGACCAGAAATTGGTGATAAATTCAGTAGTCGGCATGGACAGAAAGGAGTTGTAGGTAATATTGTTATGAAATCATTATAAAAGATTGTAATGTTAGTATACATATATACTGGATCTGCCAGAGTACTAGGAGAAATAGTTGGAGTACAGCTGATAATGAAAGCAAAGGATTTTGAAACATGTCTTGTGAGTAAACCATATTTTATGAGGTGATATGAGGTTTCATATTCATTTAATATTAAAATTTACCATTTCTCACTAAATGACTAATTATATTTGAAAAGAAAATTTTACTAATTTTTATCAAAATTATGGTGGGAAATAACACTATTAGGTAATATAATTATTAATGGTGTGGCCAGAATCCAGTTCAGGATTCTTATTTACAACCACGAGAGAAGTGGTCTCTAGTTTCATATATTTGATTAATTTTTATTTTTAAAAAAAGCACTCCTTTTATATAACATTAATCACTTTAATATGACTATTTAACTCATGCCACAAATGCTAGTCAATGACCAATCACATTTCAATGAATATTGTTTTACAACCAATGACAGTCATGTTTCACCTCGCTCTTTATCGATTTCTCTTTATCAGCTCCTGCTTTTGTGATAAAGCAAGCTCCTCCTTTTTTAATGTTCTGAACAGGTCAGATCATTATTTTTCTCCAACAAATACATTGAATATAGCAAATAATGAAAAGATTCCTTGATTTTACTGAGTTGTTTACTAAAAAAATCAATGAATAACCCGTAATGTTGATTATGATATATAGTTTGATGTGTTTCATTATTTCTCCACTTGGGTGCACTCTTACAATATTGCGATCTTATTTGACAATAAATAATATGATCAAGCAGCAGTGAATGAACATAATCTCACATTTCTGATTTGTTTTCAAACATCGCCGTTTACATTAAATATATAAATATTTTAAAATAACTATAGTAAAACAATGATTTGTGAGTAAACAGCTTAATTTTATTTGTTAAATAGTCCTAACAAATGCCACTCTTGATTTCCAAATTCTCTAGATAATTTGGAAATCACTCATGGCATTACTCACATATAACAAAAACTTCACTACACGTATTTTATAAGTAAATTTTACAATCTTTTTAGATTGGACTGGAGCATGTCGACTTTATTGTCTGACATCTTGTTGCACAGTGATGAGATAAGTTTCCAAGTGCCAAAGCTATGGTTTCTGGCCTTGAAACAACCAATCAGAATAATGTTGGGCACAGCCAACATAACAGTATAAACTTTATCTGCAATAACTTGGAGAAAGAGAGTATATACATTTAAGATAATTTCAAATTAAAGAAGAAGGCTCAAAGTGAAGATATGGATCTTCCAATTAATGAGTCAAAATATACAACTCATTAATAATTAAAAGAAACCTCTTAGTGTTATTTCCTACATATATTTAATAAAGTTGACTATGAGGTAATTTACAATTTATAAATTAGGAAATTTTACACCTAAACCAGGATTTTAACCCAGTGTCTCTGGTTTTGTACACCAGTGCTCTGCTACTAAGTTATTAGGCTTCCAATTTATACACAAATTATTTATCTTACTCTTACAATTCCCATGAACCGAAGGCAATGAACATTCATTCCACACACACCATCTAGCAACTTCTTTAACAAGAAGACTTTGAATGACAAAAGAAGCCACCAGATGGTGTGTAAGGAATGTATGTTCATTGCCTTTGCGCCACAGAAATTGTCTAAGTGAGAGAAATAATTTGCATGTAAATTGGAAGCCAAAAATCTCAGTGGCAGAGCACTGGTATACAAAACCAGAGACATTGCATTCAAATCTCAGTTCAGGCATACATTTTTCTTCTCAAATATAATTTGTCATTCAGTGCAAAGTGATATATTGTAATATTAAAAATTGAATTTTAAAATTATTATTATTCATTTCATTCTTCTCAATGATATTTTTCTCTTCAAATATAATTGAATTAAAGCTTTTGCTATAAAGATTACCATTTAAAGTCTTCTTGTTAAAGAAGCTGCCAAATGGTGCATGTGGAACGAATGTTCATTGCATGTAAATTGAAAGCCTAATAGATCAGTGACAGATCACTGGTGTACAATATCAAAGACATTGGGTTCAAATCCCAGTTTAGGCATAAACTGTTTCTTTTGAAATATAATTTTTCATAATGTTTTTATTATTAATTTAACACTTCTCACTGAAGGAAGTGTTAAATTAATAATTAAAAAATCAAACAAAGCCCTAATGGCTTCATAAAGTAGTGTTTAAATTCCCAATAAATGTCTTCTTAAACAAGAAGCCGCCATTTGCATGATCGAGCAAATGCTCCTAGGATTCGGCGATCGGGAATTAACAGTGTATAAGAGAAAAATTGCATCTAGATTGCTCAGTGGTAGAGCATTGGCCTAGAAAGCCAAAGGTCCTGGATTCAAACCCCAATCTGAGCATATAATTTCTCAGAATTTTGTTTCTTATAAAATCTATCTTCCTCTCCTATTTTGTTTCAATTCACAGTATGGACTTTTCCCTTACGTATATACCTGAGGAAATATTTATATATTGTCTCACGACAAGCAGGTAGCTACTAATAATTTTAATAAAATAAAAGCATGCTTCAATATCAAATTCCATACTTTAGTTTGCTTCTCACTTGCATTCTATTCTTAAATTAATAGTTAATTTTTGTAAACTGATTTTCTAATTGATTTTACAACTGAAATTATTACATAATTATAATAGCCCTATTATTAGGTCATATTTTTTATGTTACACTGCATAATTTTGTACATTTTAGGTCATAACTGCATATTTATTTTGCATATTTCAGTGGTTTTTAGGTCATAAAAATTCTAGCCCTAGATATCACCCAGTGAGAGACTTGATGTATCTGTGATACAAGCATCACTCAACTCCAAGGGACAGATGTTGTAAATTCTATAGTGTAATAAATACAGATACTTGGCATTGTTAATGTTGAAGTACAGAAACAAATTTCATTGATATTCCAGGTTTTAACTGTATGTACAGTTATACCTCTTGCCAGATGACTTAGTTCACTGCTCACCTCTAGTTTGATTATTTAATAAATGTTACGTGATAATAACAGTATTCATCACATTTGTGAATTAAAATCTGAAATCTTGAGAGGAAGAAAGAAACAGAGATAATTGTTATATTATTTTTAGTCTGATCATCTTACCTCAATATTAATGTTGATTTATTCTTGAACATGTTTCAAAACAATTCTGTTTTATCGTCAGCTTGACGATAAAACAGAATTGTTTTGAAATCAACATTAATATTGAAGTAAGATGATCAGACTAAAAATAATATAATTAAAATAACCTCAAAATATCACTTCCTAAAATTAAATATTATTAGAGATAAGTTATGTAGATAGGAAATAACACTATGAGGTTTTTTAATATTGTTTATTTTTTATTTCATGATGAAATAAAAAATAAACAATATTATTAGAGATAATTGTAATTATGCAACATCAGGAAGATTTCCGGTTACAGGCTACCCGTGAACTAAGTCACATGACAAAAGGTATAGTGGTGTTATTGCAGTGCATTAAATTTTTATAGCATGTTTAATAATCTCTAGAATTTTTGGAAATTGAATATAACCTTAATTTAACAGAAGACATCAAGAAATCTGAAACTCCCTCATATATTTTAAAACAAATGTTACTGAAAATAATAAATCTAAGATAAATTAATGAGTCATTTTAACATCTTACCTCATATTAAGAACCTCATAATGTGTTTCCCAATTTTAACTTTGAAATCTAAGATACCCTGCTCCTGAATGGATACATATTTTTACAGATGGCTCCAGCCTACCAAATGATGATGGCACTGGTGCTGGTGCAGTATGTCTACTTTTTTCCTTTTATCGTAAACTAAACACAAATTCAACAAACTTTGATGGTGAAATTTTAGCAATTTTCTTAAGTTTACAAAATCTTACCTCATATTAAGAACCTCATAATGTGTTTCCCAATTTTAACTTTGAAATCTAAGATACCCTGCTCCTGAATGGATACATATTTTTACAGATGGCTCCAGCCTACCAAATGATGATGGCACTGGTGCTGGTGCAGTATGTCTACTTTTTTCCTTTTATCGTAAACTAAACACAAATTCAACAAACTTTGATGGTGAAATTTTAGCAATTTTCTTAAGTTTACAAAATCTTACCTCATATTAAGAACCTCATAATGTGTTTCCCAATTTTAACTTTGAAATCTAAGATACCCTGCTCCTGAATGGATACATATTTTTACAGATGGCTCCAGCCTACCAAATGATGATGGCACTGGTGCTGGTGCAGTATGTCTACTTTTTTCCTTTTATCGTAAACTAAACACAAATTCAACAAACTTTGATGGTGAAATTCTAGCAATTTTCTTAAGTTTACAAAATCTTTTATGTCACATCCAAAAATTTACAAAAGTTGTAATTCTATGTGACTCCAAAGCAGCCATTCTCGCTATAACACGAGACACAACACCCAAAAGCATCAAAATTATTGAATGTTACAAAATGATAAAACAGTTATCATGTCTACATAAAGAAGTTGTACTTCAATGGATTCTGGCCCATTGTGGAGTGACAGGCAATGAAATAGCCGATTTTCTGGCCAAGAAGAGTAGCAAAATTGTTTCAAACCCAACTTTTACTCCAGTTTCCTTTCACTCTATCAAAAGAATTATCTCAAATATATCAATAAACTTAGAGAAGAATACACCACCAAAACATCTGGAAAGGAATGGGAAAATCTACAAGCTTATGACATTACTACATTACAAAGAAAATCTGCAGTAGCAACATTCAGACTGCTAACGGGACATGACTGCCTGAATAAACACCTACACAGATTCACCTAAATGCCCTTTTTGCAATTTAAATGAAGATATGGAAAGAAACCATCTTCTCCGTTGTCCAGTTTTTGTAGAAGAGACCAGCCTTTCTGCTAAATATTGGAGTGCAAGAGAGCGAATGATTTCATTATCAAGTGCTCGACATTAGATACCAACCAACCCAACCAACCATAATCTCTTTATATAATTTTTTATATGTATGCTTATTACATCAGATATACAAACACCCATATTATAAAACTACAATAGGAAGTAATATTATGAGGTTCTTCTTTATAATGAAAATGAGTATGTTGCATCTTACCTCATAAAAGTTGAGTTCTTTCAGGACATGTTTCAAAATACTTCTGTTCTATCTTCAGCTTGTCCAGACTGTCTTATTTATTAAACGCCTATATCTTGATTGCACTGAAATAATAATATTTAAAAGCATAAAAAGTTTATTTTCAAAAAAAGTAGAATGTTTCAATCAGTATTCATACTTTCTATTTATGGCGTGTTGCAGCAGAGAAAGTCATAAGCCATTCTTCCATTATTATTAAGATTTTGCTGAAGTTCATCTGTTCTTATATAGATGTTAAAATAAACAATCAGTATTCCTAATTCACCAATTAATGATTAAAATGATTAATTATAATCATTAATTGGTGAATTGGGAATATTGACTGTTTATTTTAATATTTTATCACCAAGAAGATTACTTGTGTATTAAATAAATTATATAGATGTGTCAAAAAAGATATAACTATAAGAGAATATATTATATTAATTCTGTGCCTGTGATTTTATGATTTCTTAGCAGTTTTAAAATTTTCTCTTGTCTAATTTGTGTTTTGTAACTATCTCTGGTACAATGCCTTAAAATTATTGTGGTAACATGTATTGTAACTCTAATATTTTTAGTCTGATCATCTTACCTCAATATTAATGTTGATTTGTTCTTGGACATGTTTCAAAACAATTCTGTTTTATTGTCAGCTTGTCCAGTATTGTCAGCTAAAATTAAATATTTATTGTAACTTTAATAGTGATTGGACAACATATTTTTAATGACTCACCTCATATAATTTCAAATTTCTTTGATACCGGCAGTTTCAGACAATATCTTGTCCCTCTTGAGTCATGGCTTCCACTGATGAAATTCTCTGGTTGTTGATTTCTCTAAGGACATCACCTCTAGAATTTCATCAGTGGAAGCCATGACTGAAGAGGGACAAGATATTGTCTGAAACCACCGGTATCAAAGAAATTTGAAATTATATGAGGTGAGTCGTTAAAAATGTGTTCTCCACTCACTATTAATGATATAACCTCATAATATTTACTTCCCAATATTAATTTAAATATGTATTGTAACTATATTATTTTTGGTCTGGACATCTTACCTCAATATTAATGTTGATTTGTTCTTGAACATGTTTCAAAACAATTCTGTTTTATCTTCAGCTTTCCCAGACTGGGAAAGCTGAAGATAAAACAGAATTGTTTTGAAACATGTTCAAGAACAAATCAACATTAATATTGAGGTAAGATGTCCAGACCAAAAATAATATAATTAAAATAACCTCAAAATATAACTTCCTAAAATTAAATATTATGTATTGTAACATTCAGCATATAGAACTTTTTTTTTAATTACGAGATTTTAACATTTATTAATGTAACTTTTATTTGAAAACTTTTTCTCCCTCTTCACATACCTTAGACCTAAAGTTCTTTTGCAATACAATTGAAATTTAAATCCAGTTCTTTTTTGAAAAGTTAAAATTCCGAAGGGGGAGGTAAATATTATGGTTAATATTATATTTGAAAAAGAAAAATATACACCTAGACTGAGGTTTGAACCCAGGACCTTTGACTTTCTATGTCAATGCTCTTCCATCTGAGCGACCTAGGCCTCCGATCTAAACTCGTATTTTTCTCTTACACATAGTTAATTCCCTAACCCCAAATGCTACGAGCCATTGCTACGATTTTTGCAAATGGCGGCTTCTTTATTAAGAAGACTTTTTATTGGGAATTTTTTCAAATATAATTTATCCATTGTTAAGATGTTTAAAAACAAATAATATTAACATTATGGTTAATAACTAATAAATAATGAGTCATATCTCATCTGCAGTTCCATGCTTGAAGATCACTGAGAATGAGGTGAGATATAACTAATTTTTTTATAAGTTATTAATTTGAAAACCACATAATGTTATTTTCCATAATTAATTTATGATATAAATATTAAGGTATGAGATACTAATTTCAAAGTATGTTCTCCTAATTTCCATCTTAAATTTATTACTATAATGATATATTTGTTAGCTCTGTGTACTTTTTTTCAGGTTTGATAGTGGAACAAGAAGACATGCCATTTAATGACCAAGGAATTTGTCCCGATATGATAATGAATCCTCATGGTTTTCCATCTCGTATGACAGTTGGAAAACTTATTGAATTACTTGCTGGTAAAGCTGGATTGATGGAAGGAAAATTTCGTAATGGCACAGGTGAGATATGTGAAAAGTTGAATGATAATATAGTGTGAAGGGAAGTTAAATCTTACAAAAGAGGTATTATGTTGAAAGGAATGTCAAATTTCGTACAATGAAAAATCATTAATTTTACACAAAAATCTACAAGATATTAAAATAATATTTAAAAAATATTGGAATCAGTCTCTGAATCTAAATTTATGGAGCCTTTTTCAATGTAGATATGGAAATGAAGTAAGCTTTAATCATGATATTTGAGGAGAAAATTTTACTCTTAGATGGTTTTATATACCAACACTGTTAATATAATAAATTTGGA
This sequence comes from Diploptera punctata, assembly GCA_030220185.1. NCBI lineage: Eukaryota > Metazoa > Arthropoda > Insecta > Blattodea > Blaberidae > Diploptera > Diploptera punctata. Next base: position 397,716 of record JASPKZ010007416.1, on the reverse strand, counting down.
AATTTTTACATTATGAGGTTTTCTTAATAAGAATCAAATGAATCGTGAATTCTTCTTACCTCATTCATCTATGTTTTTTAACACAGAAAGGGAGTGCAGCCATGAGAGTCTCATGTACCGGTAACATTAGCTCAAAATTGAGAATTTCTGAGATTCTCGCAGTGAGTATGAAGGATGAAGTCATACTTGTTCGTGCCACATAAGAAATGTTTACTGCGTATACGAAGCCTTACAGTTCTCAATAGCCAATTTTACGAATAAACATATATTATTATTATTATTATCATCATCATTGAAATATAAATCTATAAAACATTTAAGGGACATTCCATATGAAATCGGCAAAAAATATAAACACTCAACTTGCATCTTTAAAAGTTTACCTTTTTATGGCTTCATATAGTAATGTTTAATTGCCATTAAAAGTCTTCTAAATAAGAAGCTGTCAGATGGCATATTGAACGAAGGTTCAAAGCATTTCAAGCCAACCGGAACCTTTATAGATATTATAATAATTACACATATATTACAGGAACAGTTTTTTGGTGCTCAGGAATTGTATAAATAAAAGAAAAAAACTTGCATTTAGATTGGAGGCCTTGGCATCTCAAGTGGCAAGAGTGCTGGTATATAAAACCAGAGACTTTGGGTTCAAATCCCAGTCTAGGTATAAATATTTCTATATTAAATTAATGTTGGGAAGTAAACATTATGAGGTATAATCATTAAAATTCATCGGAGAACATATTGTTTAAACAACTCACCTCATAGGAAGAATTTCGTCAGTCGGAGTTATGGCTGAAGATGAACATGACTATGTTTGAAATCGCGATATCATGGAAGCATGAATCCTATGAGGTGAGTTGTTTAAACAATATGTTCTCCGATGAATTTTAATAAATATTTCTCTTCAAATTTAATTTGTCATACATTGAGAAATGTTAAATTTAAAATATTAAAAAAAAACATTGCTATTATGACTTTGCAGACAACAGTTAAATAACTGGAATCTGTCATTAAAACTGAATCAGGTCTTCAAAACTTCAATAATATAACTCATCATCATTTCATGTTGTAGTCCAGAAAGAATATGGTCAACAAAAAAGTTTTCAACCATCTCTTCCTTGCCCATCCTTATAAACTTTTACCATTTGGTTGGTACTTTGAAATACCATAATATAATATTGTTTAGTTGTTTCTTGACTCACCTCATACTTCTTAACTCCAAAGCAGACTCGAGTTTCTTCACTTCATTTGTGACATTCTCAATACTGTATTATGTTCGCAACTGATGTCCAACAGCCTCCTCTCCTGCAGACTGACCTCCGTGCCATAATATTTTCATTTTTGTTGGTTTTTATTATATTACCTATACTGTAATCATTTTTAGGTGCTAATTTAATGTTGAATTTGTTGAAGATTTTTTGAAACTTGTCAAATACTAAAGGGTGGTATGTGAACTTCTTGAATTGTTTACCAATATCTTTATCTGTTTGAAGAGTACTTTCATTAATCATTTTTTGTTCCTTAAATTTATTTATTTTCTTGTGTATCATCTTTTCTTGAAATCCACTATCCTTTGCAATTTTTAAGATGTGTTTTTTCTCTTTATTGTAATTTTCTTATGCTTTGGTTATATGACATTCAAAGTTCCCCATTTTCCTCTAAAAGTGAAGAACATTTGATTTCTCAGTCTCTTTATCCCCCCTAAATTAGTGGTTTTATTTTTAGTACTTTTATTTTTCTTCAATTTATTTAACTCAGGTTTTAAATTAATTAAGTTATGTAGATAGGAAATAACACTATGAGGTTCTTTAATATTGTTTATTTTTATCATTTCACTTCTATGAAGTATGAGGTGAGTGAAATGATAAAAAATAAACAATTTTAAATTAATTAATTAATTTTTAGTACTTTTATTTTTCTTCAATTTATTTAACTCGGGTTTTAAATTAATTTTTAGTACTTTTATTTTTCTTCAATTTATTTAACTCGGGTTTTAAATTAATTAATTTAAAACCTGAGTTAAATAAATTGAAGAAAAATAAAAGTACTAAAAATAAAACCACTAATTTAGGGGGGGATAAAGAGACTGAGAAATCAAATGTTCTTCACCTTTAGAGGAAAATGGGAAACTTTGAATGTCATGTAACCAAAGCATAAGAAAATTACAATAAAGAGAGAAAACACATCATAAAAATTGCAAAGGATAGTGGATTTCAAGAAAAGATGATACACAAGAAAATAAATAAATTTAAGGAACAAAAAATGATTAATGAAAGTACTCTTCACACAGATAAAGATATTGGTAAACAATTCAAGAAGTTCACATACCACCCGTTAGTATTTGACAAGTTTCAAAAAATCTTCAACAAATTCAACATTAAATTAGCACCGAAAAATGATTACAGTATAGGTAATTTAATAAAAACCAACAAAAATGAAAAGATTATGGCACGGAGGTCAGTCTGCAGGAGAGGAGGCTGTTGGACATTAATTGCGAACGTAATACAGTATTGAGAATGTCACAAATGAAGTGAAGAAACTCGAGTCTGCTTTGTAGTTAAGAAGTATGAGGTGAGTCAAGAAACAACTAAACAATATTAAAATAAACCTCATAGTGTTATTTCCTACCTACAAACCATAATATAACTAATATTCCAAAATACAATTTAACTGTTGTAAAGATTGATCAAAATATTTTCAAAGAAAATTTGATTCTTTGTGATTTTTTTGTACAAAGAGGGTTCTGTATACAGCCTTCCAGAGTCAAATGATCACTTGTAAATGAACTCTATGAATGGTTAGTTAAAGTCTAATTGCATACATGATTGTTTTGGCATTGATGTAATAAAAGGCTTAAATTATTAACATAAATAATTTTTAAAAATCTTACGGATACATCTAAATCAATTTCATAATGCAAAATAAGTTATTGCTCATTATTATTATATTACTCCATATACTAAATTATATTATGCATCAATTGGAGAATTTTTTTTCAAATTGTGTAAGAATTAAATAAAGACTTGTTTTTAGTACCTATTTTGTATTTATGATGATGTAAAATGTAAATTTTTCTTTAATATATCATGATTAGAAAATGTTCATTTGATAATTTTTCATTTACATGATTAATCTATATAAGATTTATTTTTTTAATAGCATTTGGTGGAGATAAAGTGGCTGATATATGTGAAGAACTTGTACGTCATGGATTCAACTATCAAGGAAAAGACTTCTTTTATTCAGGATTGACTGGTGAACCACTGCAAGCCTATATATATTCTGGGCCTGTGAGTAGCAAAACTAAAGAAAACACAAAATTTAGTGCAATGCTCTTTAAGGCTATTTTTCTGTTTATAATATATATATATTCTATAGTAATTCTGCCCGAGGGCAGATCTTTCACTGCAATCATAGCATGTTCGTGCCATGCTTTGCAGATTTACTAAGGAATTATAGGTGTGGTAGCTTCCTGTTGCTTTCCACACTGGTGATGGATGGATGATGATAATGATGATGATGGCCGAATGATTTTCAGGTACTGTTGGGTCCTAAGCTTCTTGACATTTGTCTTACATGTGAGGAAAAGCTTCATCCAAGAGCCTGTCCTGACCGGGAATCAAACCTACATTGAAACCACAGTGGTGGACTATATATATATATATATACTCATATGTTAAGTTCTACGGACAAACTTTGATTTCTGTATTTTACAAAGTTTGGAAAATAACTTCAGCTTCGTTGTTTAATTTTTTTTATATTTTGCACAGTCACAATAAGTTAAAAATACATAACAGTAGATACTACAATATGGTACATTATAAATGAATATACATGTACTGTATTCATTATCCAAAAAAAAAATTATTTCAATGCCACCATGTCATTTCAACATTCTGGTATAATCTCTTGGCATGGCATTATTGTAACCCACTTCTAAGGCTGGGGCACCTGGAATGCGGAGTTACACTGACCTGCTCCACTGCTGTGGTCTCGAAGTAACGTGCTGCCTTGTCACATAGCAGGCCCGGGTTCGATCCCGCTCAGGACAAGTTTCCTAGGTTTTCGGGGTTTTTCGTCACCTGTAAGATAAATGTCAGGAAACTTTAAAGTCCAAATGGTCCCCGAACGTCATCTGGCTATCAAAATCATCATTAACATATTCGTTTAATTTAAGGCCTCTCCTGGCACATCATTACCATCATCATCACTTATCTCAAATATATATTTTTTATTCAATGCCCCAGGTTATCATGTGAGATGAAAATAATTTATTTTAAATTGCCTACTTCAGTTCCTTTACACCATGATAAGATGGGTTCAGATAGAGTATAAAAAATATCAAAGTTCAAAAGAAGAGCTACATGTCTAACACTTCAACAACACATTATTACCAGATACCATGGGTTCCTTAAATCAAAAGACTGAACCAACATCCCGAATAGCATGTGAGAGTTTATCAGTAGTGTTTTTTTCACCTTGTGTAATAGAGTTTTCTTCTCATCACCATCTTAAGGCACGACAACTTCAAAAGTGAAAGTTTTTGGCCTTCTCAACAATCCTCCTCCATGCCAATCTGTCTCTTACCATATTCAAATTAGTCACTTTCATTTTCCTTAGATCGTTCATTGTTCATCCTCCCATCTGATCTTTGGTCTTCCTACAGCTCTGCCTCCTATAGGTTTCCATTTGTAGAGTTTTTTGACCAGTCTCTGATCATCCATTCTTATCAAATGTCCAAGCCAACCAATTCTGAGAGATCTTATATGGTTTACTATGTTCTGATTTTTGATTAATTTGTTTAGTTTGTTATTTGTTTTGATTCTCCAACAGTTATCAGTTCCTCTATTTGGTCCAAATATTCTTCTTAAAATTTTTCTTTCAAAAATTAGTAATTTCTGTTTTAATATTTAATTTTAGGAAGTTATATTTTGAGGTTATTTTAATTATATTATTTTTAGTCTGGACATCTTACCTCAAATCAACATTAATATTGAGGTAAGATGTCCAGACTAAAAATAATATAATTTCTGTTTTATTAAGTTATGTAGATAGGAAATAACACTATGAGGTTCTTTAATATTGTTTATTTTTTATCATTTCACTCACCTCATACTTCATAATTTATAGCAGACCCAGGGTTTCTTCACGTGAACATGACGCAGCATTGACAATGTCACGAATTACGTGAAGAAACCCTGGGTCTGCTATAAATTATGAAGTATGAGGTGAGTGAAATGATAAAAAATAAACAATATTCTGTTTTATTGTTTCTTTTAAGACCCAAGTTTCACAAGCATATGTAACTACTGGTCTAATGAGTGTTTTGTATAACCTTATTTTTGCAGTTTTTGATATTAATTTGCTTTTAAATAAGGTTCTATTTGCAAAATAAGCTTTATTCCCATTTACTTTGGTACTTAAGTATTTAAATGATTCTACTTGTGTTAATTTGCATGTCATCAATTTGTAGATTTTCAGATTTTCTATTGTGATTATTACATTTTAAATATTTTGTTTTCTCTTGATTTTTATTATTAGACCAAATTTAGAGTTTTCTTCTACCTTTAGTTATTTCCAATCACTTTGAGTTACATAATAATATAATTTCTTATCAGAAAATAGATGAATTAGCATAAGTTTTGGAATGATGTTGGGCAAATAAAAGATATTGAGAGAATCATGTGTGTTCTTCTTTCAGCATTGAATTTGAGAGCTGTGGATTCTTAATTAGTATATAACTTTGCTAATCTAAGCAACTTAAGACAGTGATATGATTAAATAAAATTTACATTTTTCTTTTTCTTCAGGTGTACTACCAGAAACTCAAACATATGGTTCAAGATAAAATGCATGCTAGGCCAAGAGGACCAAGAGCAGTTCTTACAAGACAACCAACTGAAGGTCGAAGTAGGGAAGGTGGTCTGCGTCTTGGTGAAATGGAACGTGATTGCTTAATTGGCTATGGTGCAAGGTATTCTAAATCTCTTTTCATCACATGTCATTAAAACAATTTTTTAGCTAAATCTTTTTTACTGTCAGTGATTTAATTATGTTTACATATTTTATGCTCAGAAATTCCTCTGTTCTGGCTTCATTGTTTTGTTTAACTTTAGATTTGTGAGTCAAAAACATTAGAACAAAAGTAAAAGTAATTTTTATAGGGTATGCCCATTATTCCAAGAAGTAACCTCTTAAACTAAGATTTTGAGACAAATGTGAAGGTGATTTTATAAGTGATGGCAATTATTATTATATCAATCAATAAAGTAGCAGGAACAAAAATTCACTATATGCAATTGAAGGTTCCTGGAATATGCTTCGCAATGCTAATATCAAATTGAGGTGAAAACAGGAGATTCATAAATATCACAAACTTGGAATAAATTTGTATTTTTTTTTAGAAAATTGAGTAACACTTCCTCATTCCCAGTCATATAAAATTTTCTAATTTTTTAATAACGACAATAAGAATCTGTTCTCTATAATCTAATATCTGAAGATATATGGCTACAATATTATTAAGACTTATGGAGCTTGTTTATACAACAGTCAGAAAATTCTGACCTAGAACATATTACACTAGAAAGTTATTTCAGAACTCAGTAATTTCAAGACCTATGAAGCGCCAGGGGAAGACAACATAAACATGGAACTGTTTAAACGAGACAAAAGGAATTGTATAAGTGGAAAGAAATGTTGACGTTCTTATCAGTGCTCAAATGGCATAATTGGTATCACACTGTTGTACAGAATCAGAGCTCCAGTTCAAGCATTAATTTTTCTTTCTTAAATGAGATTCTATCCAGGATTAGAAAATGTTAATTTAAATAAAACATTGAAAAATCTGATGATCTTGTAGAAGATTTCTGGGCTGTTGGCCGTGGTCTTGAGGCTTGTAGTTCCCTGACGTTTCGCCAGATGTAAACCCCTACAAGAACAATCTACTAGAACATCAGACAGCAACCTCACTGGTGCAATGGAAGACGCTAATGCTAACCAACCAGAAGGCAGATACAATTAATGAAGTAACGGACCGCGCAGAGAACACGCCGCGGATAAATGTATAAATAGGGCAGGTAGTCAACAAAATTTTGCCAGTCTCAAGTCAACCCTTGAGGATGTCGGATGCAGTCTCTGGCAAAACGTCGGGGAACTACTAGCCTCAAGACCACGGCCAACAGCCCAGAAATCTTCTACAAGATCATCATAATAACTCCGACCGTGAAAGCCTAAGTCAATATATTGAAAAATCTGTTTAAATATTTAAGTGAACCAATTTAGCATAGATTTCACATTTTCCTCAACATGATTTAAAATGGAAAGGGTGCTCTTCATTGCTGGTAAAAAAGTGAAGAAAAGTATTATCAAAGTTACAGGGAAATTAATTTATCACTGGTTATAAAATATTTGCAATTAAAAAAAATATTCTGTCAATATGAGAATATTTTAGGTAAAGGACAAAATGAATTTGGAACAGCAGACCATGCTATGATGACTACTTCACAATGAAACTATTGATTCAGAAAAATTGGGATTTTACCATAGAATCAAACATTGCACATTTTTTATCATGTAAATCATAACATCTTGTTGAATACGTTAATAGATTTGATTTCATTCCAAAGTAAATTGCTCAGAATATATATAAAATGCGCAAAGATACTCTAATCTCATTTGAATTGCAGATAAATTTTATCAGCCTGGAAGATCGTATCTTCTGGTGTTCAATAAGAATGCTTACTGTCCCCCTTCTCCTCCTCAACTCATGTCTGACATAGGACCAGATCAGGGGATGAGACACGATGAAGTCCCTTACATTGAAGGTCTGTGAATTATAAGGATACCGGCCGACCATGCCTGATGCACCATCGCAGGGGCAAATGAAATGAATGAGATGAGTGTGTAGAAATGGTGGAATGAAATTAGTGGCAGGGGGAAAATGGGAGAAAGCCCAAGAAAACCTATCCAGGCACGATATTCGTATGGAGTGATCTAGATGTGAACTCAGGGCCCCAGTGGTGAGAGGCGAGCATATAATCGCTTACACCAGTCCACCTTCTATTTAACATACATATAAATTCCATGATTGACTTATTTAGGAAACTAGACATGGTCACACCAATAAACCACAATTTAAATCTGGATGTATTGTTATTTGCAGATGATTTACCTTTGCTAACATGTTCAGATAAATATTTACAAAAATCCATATACAATTTGAAACTCATACCAGATAAATATTTTATGTAAATTTTTACTGACAAAACTAAAATTATAACTTTTTGTTGCAAGGAGCTCGTTCCTATCAAGAATTGAATTGTTGGAAATATTTTGGAAAGAGTTAAAGAATTTAAATATCTTCTTCTTCCTTTCCAGGATTAGGTCAATGCGACCTGTTCCAGTCTCAAATCCATTGTTTCCTTGGCCGTCCCAAAGATCTTTTTCCATATGGTTTGTAGGTGTTGATCTTTTTGCGTAATCTTGTATTGTCCATTCTGTCTAAATGTTCTTTCCATTGGTATTTGTGCTCTTCTAGTTTATCGACTATTGAAAATATCTCCAGTTCATTTCTTATTGATTCATTGTGTAATCTATCCGGATCTTAAAAATTTCATTTCAGCGGCTTGAATGTGTGAGATATCTTTTTTTGTAAGTACCCAAGATTCAGATCCATATAAAAGAACAGGAACAGCCATCATTTTATAAAACCTGAGCTTAGTTTCTCTTCGAGTCTTTCGGAGGGTTCTTCTTATGGTGCCACACATCATTTGATATCGGTTTAATTTATTATGTATATCCCATTCGTAGCTATATGTTATATCTGTACCAAGATAGTTAAAGTGTGCTGTCTGTTCTATTATTTCATTATTGATTACTATTTTTGCTCTAACTGGCACTTTGCCCTGAATAGCCATAATTTTAGTTTTTGAAGTTGAGACTTTGAGATTATAATAGAGTCCTAATTGATTCAACACGTAAATGGCTCTTTGTAAATCATCCTCTGACTTCTGTATAATTACCAGATCGTCTGCATACATTAAAATATTCATATACATTTCCTTATTAATTTGTATTCCTATTGGACTTGATTTTTTCCATTTTCGTATAACCTTGTCAAAATATATATTAAGCAATGTAGGTGATAATGTACACCCTTGTCGAACTCCTTGATTTATTAAAATTTCTTCTCTGGAATAATTATCTAAATTAAGGATAATTTTTGTGCCATTATAAATACTTTTTATTCCTTCTATAAGTTGAGCCGGGTACCCTCTTGCCTTCATTATTTCCCACAATTTTCTTCTTATCACCTTATCAAAGGCTTTTTCAAGATCTACGAAAGCTAAATATGTGCGTAAGTTGAATTCTCGTCTCTTTTCTATTATCTGTCTCACAGTGAATATATTGTCAGAGCAGGACCTTCCTTGTCTAAAACCATTCTGTTCTTCTAAAATCAATACATCTGCTATTGGTTTTAATCTATTAAGTAATATCCCTGCATATATTTTATATATAGAGTTCAAAATACTAATTCCTCTATAATTATATTATTTTTTTGTCTGGACATCTTACCTCAATATTAATGTTGATTTGTTCTTGAACATGTTTCAAAACAATTCTGTTTTATCGTCAGCTTTTCCAGACTGGTTTTATTTATGTTGCATTATGTTGCACAACCTGGATGTCGATGTTAGCTCCATCCTGTTGTTGGCCAAAGAACCTCCAAACAAGGTCACGCTCCATCGGTATATCAAAATTCATAACTCTGTTTCTGTTCTTCTGAATATAAATTTTTTCCCAAATAGTCAGCTCTTTTGTATTTTCTAACTGTTTTAATAATTTAGTGTCTTTTCAGACCAAACATGAGCAGCAACTGCAGATTTTTCAATTCCCCATTTTTAATATTTCTTATGTGTTCTTTGGTTCTAATTTTTAGGTTTCTTTTTGTTTTTCCTATATATATCTTTTTACAACCCATGCATTCAATTTGATATATTCCTGACTTTTTATTTTTATCAGTTTTCATTTTTGTTGGTTTTTATTAGTTTATTTAAACTGTAGTTATTTTTTGGTGCTAATTTAATATGAAACTTCTCAAATATCTTTTGAAATTTATTATGTACCCAAGGGTGATATGTGAATTTCCTATATTTTTTCATAGGTGGTTCTTCTTTTTCAAGAGTACTTCTCTTTATCATTTTTTGTTTTTTATACTTTTCTATCCTTTTATGTACCATTTTTTCATCAAACCCGTTTTCTCTTGCTACTTTGATTATGTTTTTTTCTCATGTTTGAAATCTTCTTCATTTAAGGGTAAGTTTACCAATCTATGAGTTAAACTATTAAAGGCTGCTAATTTATGTCCAATTGGATTGAACCCTGTTGATTTTATAAAATGTTCTGTATGAGTTTCTTTCCTATGAATCCCGAATTCAATTTTTCTTTTTTCTTTGTTTCTGACCAATTTAAGATCCAAAAAAAGGTATTTGTTTACTTTCTTCTATTTCTTTGGTAAATTTGATGTTTGTACTATGTAAATTTAACAGTTTTAGGGAATCTTTTACATGTTTTTCTTTAACAATACAAATTATATATCTTGTATCGATTTAGCTGCTTTTACATTGCCAATTATATAGTCAATAATTGAATAGTGACCTCTATTACTCTACATGTATTTATGTATTTCTTTCTTCTTGAAGAAGGTGTTCATTACCTTTAGTTTATTATAGGTGCAGTATTATCTGAGTAATTCACCGTTATTATTGAGGGTCTCTTCTCCACATGTAACAATTGCATCTTTTATGGGCACTTTTCCTACTCTAGCATTTAGATCCCGAGCTATATATGTCATATCTGTTTTGTTAATTTCATTATAAATTTCCTGCAATTTTTCATAAAATTCTTCTGTATCCCTCATTCTTCCTTCTTCAGGACTGTAGACTCCTACAACTTTAAGGTGTCCTCTTGGTATTTTAAACCTTACTGCCATTATTCTTTCTTTCATTTGCAAATTTATATGATATTATTTTCTTTTTCCATTTTTGATCAATCATCATAGCTACTCCAGCTTGTCCATGTACATGTTATTCCACCCCACTGTACAAAATTGTATATTCTTCAAGATCTTGACTTCCTTTCAACTTCTTTTTTGTTTCTGTCAAGACTGCTATACTTACTTACTCACTGGCACTATCGAACCCGTAGGTTCATGGCCGCGCAGACATAAGCTCTCCATACATCCCTATCCTGAGCTAATGCTTTCCAATCATTCCCTGTATAATCTACTTCCCTCAAATCATAGTTAATGTTGTTCTCCCACCTCATTCTTGGTCTACCAACTGGGCGTTTTCCTTCTGGCTTTCCTACAAGAAGTTTCCATGCACGTCTTTCATTCCCCATATGCGCAACATGTCCTGCTCATTGCAGTCTACGAGACTTAACTGTTCTTATTATATCTGGCTTCCTATAAAGACCATATAGTTCTTTGTTATTATAGTCTTCTCCATTCACCTGTCTGTTCATCTCTCTTTGGTCCAAAAATTTTCCTAAGAACTTTATTCTCAAATACTCGTAATCTCCTTTCCTCCCTTAAAGTAAGAGTCCATGTTTCGCACCCTTACAATATAACTGGTAGAATAATAGTTTTATATATTTTCAGCTTAACTTTTTTGAAAGGAGTTGGGACATCAAAAGTCTCTGCAATGCATAATAGCATGCATTTCCAGAATTGAGCCTATGTTTAATTTCTTTTGTGCATCTCATTCCTATTTGTGATTATTGTTCCTAGGTATTTGAACTCAGCCACTTCCTCAAAATTTTCCTCATTTGTCATTAGCTGTCCATTTCCATTATATACTGAATTTCTATGTGTGACCATATATTTAGTTTTACTGATATTTACTTCCAGTCCCAATTTCTTAGTGTTACTCAATAGTGTGTGCGTGTTGGCCTTTAGTATCTCCTCGCTATCGGCCAGTAATACTACATCATCAGCATAAACTAACAGCGTATTAATACCATTGAGTTGTAAGCCTTCCTCATTCTCTAAAGATTTAATGGCATGCTCTAGTACAAAATTAAATAGTAGAGGAGATAGTGCATCTCCTTGCTTCAACCCATTCTGGATTTCAAAAGTGTCTGAAAACTGTTTGCCTACACGCACCCTACTCTTTGAGCCATTTAGACACATTCGTATAAGTCTAACTAACTTTTTAGGAATTCTGAACTCCAGCAGGATACTATATACTTTAACTTCTCCCTCTTAATTGAATCATATGCTTTTTTGAAGTCTACATAAAGTTGATGTACAGTACCATTATATTCCCATTTATTTTCTAAAATCTGTCTTATACTAAAAATCTGATCTGTTGTAGACCTGTTTCTTCTAAATGCACATTGATGATCTCCTAGAATGTCATCAATATAGGGAGTAAGTCTGCTTACTAATATATTTGTTAGAATTTTGTACGAAGTTGAAAGTAATGAGATGCCCCTGTAGTTGTTGCAATCAGTTTTATCTCCTTTCTTATAAATTGGTACGATAATTGATTCCTTCCATTCATCTGGAAGAGCTCAAGACTGCTATATTAATTCTTTTTTGTTTTAGTTCTAACTGTATTTCCTGCTCTTTTGTATGGAGTCCTCTCATATTCCAGGTTACCATATTGATCATATATGTTATTCCAAATTGTCTAGCCTTTTCATTGCATAAGGTGTATCCATTGAATCTGTCTGGGTTTTGTATTTGCACTTGAGACTTCTGAGTGAATTTTTTACTTGGGTGGGTTACCAGCCCAACCCAACCACAAATCCCCAACCTGGAGGACCAGAGTTTTAATTTCGGAGTTGTCCTTTCTCCTAGACAGACTGCCTTACAAGGCTACAGAGCTCTGTCTGCCCCGAGCATCTGGTTTTATGGCGCCAGAAACTCGCCATTCACCCTCCATCTTCAGTAAAAACAGTCCCACCACGTGAAGGTAGATGGAAGGGTTTGGTAGAGAGAGGCTATATTTTGCGCTGACTATTTGGAGCCTTTGTAGAGTCTGAGAGCTCATCCTCAAATCTGCCCCAGTCATTCTCTACCCTTTAGGGACCTAATTTAAATATCTTGGCTACAAATTATCTTTCATAGCAGATTTAGACATCTAAGACAACATTTTTAGTATAGTGAATCAATGAGCACCATAAATAGAATCTTGGAATCATTTCTAATTTTACACAAAACATACCCATGCTCGGTTGAATAGAATCTTTTTTATGATCAGTTATATGCTACAGAAGTGAAGCATGGACTCTGAGGAAATGTGATTCAAGTAGAATCACTGCTAGGGAAATGAGATTCATGCATCGAACAGCTATAGGACCATAAAAGAAATGAAGACATCTTAAAAGAACTTAGAATAAATTCTGTTACTAGCAGACATATGTTCAATCAAGATAAATTGTATCAGCATGTGAAGCATATGTCTAGAATCCCTGTGACAATCCTGTATTACCAATCTAATACCAAGAGATCAACTGAAGATCCATTGAAGAGATGGGCTGAAAAGTGACCTAAACCTTCTGGTGGCACTATGGCCCTGGCATCAACTCAACCTCTAATGAAAATGAGTACCAGATGCTTATTCTGAGAGTAAAGATGGCCATCATGCAGGGCTAACAATAAGTGCCTATTGTCTACAAAAAATGGGAGCCTTAACCTCCTACTACCCCAAGGGTCTCCTATGGCCTGTAGTGGGATCACTTTACCTTTACCTTTTAACAGTACTCCTGGGACTATAACCTGTGTGGCTGATGATGATCATTTGTTATGTACATCCATCTTGTAGCACAGGCTCTAGCAGACTAACTTTTACATATCTTGTCTACTACTACCCAAAAGCATTCCTCAAGTTTCAGACCCTTTCTCAACTATTAGAATCAGCAATTGTTCTGTCTGGTGTTCCCTCTAATGGCTGTGAGATTAATCTGTTGAAGTTTTGTCTTGTGAGAACTTACTTTGAATCAAAATCATAGTTTAAAGTCACATTACCATTGAGGAAACTCCCATAGTACACTCTTCTTACTTTAAAATGATTTCATCTGAGTTCTTGATTTTTTACTCTTTTACGCTATATTTATGATCCATCCATAGTAATTCTGCCCGAAGGCAGGTCCTTCACTGCAATCTTAGCATTTTCATGCTATGCTTGCAGTTTTACTAGGTAATTGTAGGTGTGGTAGTTTCCTGTTGCTCTTTCCACACTGGTGAAGGATGATGATGGCAGCCATATGATTTCGGGGACCATTTGGGCCTTAAAGTTTTCCTGACATTTGTCTTACAGGTGAGGAAAAATCCCGATAAAAACCTCACCCAGAAAAACTGCCCTGACCGGGGATCGAACCCGGGTTCGCGGCGTGAGAAGACGCTACCTCGAGACCACAGCGGTGGACCTTATATTTATGAGAATCTAATAAATATGGCTGGATTTTTATGTAACACCAGATTGAGAAATATATATACATAATCAGTATCAAGGATTAGACTTACTGTCTGTTGTGATCTCATGTTAGAATATATATATATAATTTTTTTTTTTGTTCAATGCTACCATGTTATTATTTCAACACTCTGGTATCCTCTCCTGGCATGGCATTATTGTAACCCATTTCTGAGTTTGGGGCACCTGGAAGGCGGAGTTACACTGCCCCGATGACATATGATGATGATGGTAATGATGCACCAGGAGAAGCCTTAATCCTAAACTTAATGAATATATTAATGATGATAATGATGGTCAGATGATGTTCGGGGACTGTTTGAGCCTTCAAGTTTCCTGACAATTGTCTTACTGGTGAGGAAAAGATCCTGAATAAACTGTTACCCAGGAAACTTTACCTGACCGAGGATTGAATCTGAGCCCGCCGCATGACAAGGCAGTGTGCTACCTCAAGACCACAGCGGTGGACAGATTGAGAAATATATGCATAAATATTTAATTAAACATAGTAAAATATAAATGTTCTTCTTAAACAGATATACAGGTTGAAAGTAATATAAGAGCACAGGTTTTCAGTAAAAATTTCTTGGAGTACATATAATCAGAATGTCTTATAAAATTTGATAGTATCTGTACTATTTTTCATAAAATATTATTTTTGTACAATTTCATTTGTGCATTCAAAGAAATTTTATTGGTTCTTTACATCCTGCCTCATATTTTGCTCTCTCACCTGGAACTAGTTTTGAAGGAAAAAGAGTGGGGGTAATGGTTTTCTCTCCAGTGAGAAAGGGAAATTTTTAGGTGAAGTATAAAGAATCATTCAATTTCTTTGATAAAATGCTTCATGATGTTAATTTATATCAATGTTGTGTTGCGTTTAAATTTGCATTACTCTAATGGTTGTATTGGCTTTAATTTTATATAGTATATAGAGAATGTGAAATGGAACATTTTCCTTTGGTATTTTTTGTTCCCATAGTCAATTTTAGCATAAAAAATAAATTAAAGAGGCAAAATTAAATGAAAATTTATTGATGTTATGCAAGAATTTTTAATATTGCAAGTGCATGTTAACACTATAACACATTTGGTTAAGGTAATATTCTACAAACCAGACAGTTGCAGATTCGACTCCTAATGGAGGCAGGATTTTTAAACTCCCTAAATCATCTAGTGGCCATGGCCCTGAGTTTGACTCAACCTCTAATTTAAATGAGTACCAGACTGTGTCGTGGGTATAAAAGCAGGAGTCATGCAGGGCTTACAGCCCAACTGACATTTCATGCTGATTGTCTAGAAAGGTAGCAGCCTTAACTTTCTACTTCCCAAAAGGTCTATAGTGGAATCAAAAAGGAAGCGCATATTATGTATTTTATTAAATAATACCAAGGGAAGAAGCAATTCCATTTCATATCCTCATGTACTGGTAATTCCTGCACTATGTCTGAGTGATCTATGGCTCCTGCAGAGCATATGAAAATTCCTTTATTCGAGTCCTCTTAAGGGAAAAAATTCTCTCGTAGAATTTTAGTCTGTGTTTAGTACTGTTGCCCACCCAGCATTATGAGGAATTTAGATAGCTTCAATAAATAACAGCTCCAGTTTGAGAAAACCGGGTATAATAGGGATCACCCATATAGTTACTGGATGAATCACCTCTGTCATGCCACGGATTTTTTTAAGTATGTACTGTTTAAAAAATCAGACAAATATTCATGATCCTTGTAAATTATGTTTGAATTTATTAAATTAATATTAAGAAGCTAAAGCTATTGCTATAATTGAAATAAGTAAATTAATATGTACAACTAAGCTATTGTAATCAATGGTAAAGAAAACAATTTCTGCCTGAACCAGGATTCAAATCCCAAACTTTCAGCTTTGCTGATGCTCTGACCTCTGAGCTAATGCAGCTTACTTCCCGTCCAAGTATATGAATAAATTTCTATACATTATTTTTATCTTATATATATTTTTATCTTATATATAAATACTGTGGCATAAACACTTTTTTTAATTACAGCATGATGCTTGTAGAACGGCTGATGATATCCAGTGATGCATTTGATGTGGATGTTTGCAATCAGTGTGGATTGCTTGCATATTCTGGATGGTAAGTTATTTAACTACTTGAAGGGAAGTATCAGATAGAGATTAGGAAAATTATGCATGAAGTAAGAATAGTAATAATAGTATAGTTTTATGCATACAATAATCTCCAAATAGTGTGGTAATATGGCAGAAGAAGATATCTCTTTTCTTTTTTTTTTTTACATTTTTTTGATTTTTATCCAAATACATTATACTAATTTTCTTGAGTTGTTTCTTGACTCACCTCATACTTCTTAACTCCCTTGCAGATCTGGATTTCTTCACAGTATTCATGACATTCTCAATGCTGTATCACATTCACAACTGACGTCATCGTGAACATGATACAGCATTAAGAATGTCACAAATACAGTGAAGAAATCCGGATCTGCAAGGGAGTTAAGAAGTATGAGGTGAGTAAGAAACAACTCAACAAAATTAAAATAAACCTCATAGTGTTATTTCCTACATAACTTAATATGATACTAATACTAAAATCTGCAATCTACCAAAAGCATATATGAGGCAGTTAGAAGCAAAGAGTTGCAAGTGCAAGTTTTTGTAGTATCGAGAAAAAAAAAACAGGTAATAAAACATAGGTAATTGAAAATGATTACAATCATTCTTTATAAATACTCTTAGGGCCGCATGCAAATACATTAGTCTCTACTCAAATTACTTCCAATCACTGGTGGGCTGACTTTCCATGAGCAAGTGCAAAGATCGAATTAGCTACCCACTAACTGGTCATGCATGAAAGTCGTCATTTTCGTAATATTGGCAAGAAATTACGTAGAATTCTCAGCGATAAAACCACTTCTGTTATTTTTGTCTGCTAGAGGAATGCATTTACGCTTGCATCCCGCAAATAATACCGTATACAACGACGTTTTCATCATGCAATATTATGCCGATTCTCCTGTTCTTCCAGTTGAATTCTTTGGTAGACTCTATCAAATTCTTCTTCTCTGCATATACCGAAAACATGATCGAAGTCTTCAAGGTCCGACATCTTGGATAAAGCAGCAAGGTACATGGCAAGGTTTCAAACTCCATCAGTTCCCATCGGGTTGCTCACGATTCGTTTCTCTGCTAAGTCACCTCGGCAGGTAGCTTAGGAATTTCAACAATTATTATCGCATGAACAGATTTTTGAGTATGCAAAAACATATTTGTATGCAACTTTCTCAGCAGAGTACAGGCAGAGAACGACTTTTACGGTCTAATGCGTTCATAGATTCGAGCCTTAATGCTTACACTTATATCCTTTTGCTATTAAATAAAATTATGCTTCAAGAATGTAATTATGCACCAAACTTGTTTTTTGCCAAAAAATAACATACATCCCTTTCCTTCTAACTTCCTCATATATGTCCAAATGATAACTATACAATTAAGCAATAAAAGTTGTTTTTAATAGAAAAAAATTTTCCGAACCAGGATTAACACATAAGATCTCCAGTTTTATGCACCGTTGCACTAACTGTTGTACTATTTAGGCATTCCTGTTTGAACACAAATTTTCCTGTCTCTTGTAAAATCCTCATAGCGTGAACCTTTGTTCACAACACAATTCAAGGGGATATTAATACTACTATTATAGCTGTAAAGATATTATTTACATATACTTAATTGTTGGCTTTATACCCTTTTAGTCTACCAATAGCCTCTCCTTTGTTAGGAGTTTATAGACCAAGTTAATTTTAGTTATGCTTATTTGCCTATAGATGTCATGTGGTCAACATATGACCCAATGAGATATGTAATAGGTAACTAAGGTATTATTTGGATGATGAAGGTCAGTAGATTTTGTTTAGTGGCCTCTTTTTTTCAGACTTAAGGTTCTTTTATGAACCTGAAAATCTTCAGTCTCGGAATCCATGGCTTAAAGTCCTTTTCAGAGGACTTGTTCTTTGGATATTATTTATGTATAACATCATAATATTAGCTTTACAGCTATAATAGTATTATTAATAATCCCATCACAAACTCTCCTTAAATTAGAAACTACCCAATTGCATTGTAAATGAAAGTTCACACTATGGGAAAACGGGATTATATAAGAAAGAGAAAATTTTGTGTTTCAACAGGGTTGAGGTGAGATGTAAAAACATTTTATCCAACTCAATTATAAATTTAAAAAATGATTTCAGCAATAAATAAAGAATACAGTAAAAATAAATATTTTAGAAGAAATTGAAATTTTAAAAGAAGCCAGAAATGTAAGAATGTCAAATGAAAACATATCCATCAACTATAACCCCCTCTACAAAATCCTTACAACATGAGGCAGTTACAATAATAAACACTGCAAATGAATTCGTGACAACAGCTGAGGATGGGAATGATGATTCCTGATACCACGGTTCTGTGTTAAATAACATAGATGTATGAGATAATAAGAATTTGATTTTTACTGCAAATGGATACCTGTCCTAAAGGCTCCACAGTTTAAAATTGTAGTTGAGAATGACTAGGTCACTCAGGTACATTTGTACAATTTACTTAACTCTCTCCCTCCCCCCCTCCAGCAAAATTAATTTGTATGGAAAGTATTGTATGAAGAATGAACAAGTAATCATGAGTTTCCTGCTATTAATAAGATTATATAATTATTGGAGTTTTTTAATTTAAGTAATCAATAATTAATTAAGACAAATTACTTATAATAGTGCCATTAACCCTGAATTAAACTGGATATATTTAGGAGGTGATTTTCTCCATTTTCAAACATTTATTGGAACAACTGAAATTAGCTATTACTTATATTCTTAGCAGAAAGATTTATGAATTAATAATAAAGGTAATGATTCCACTACAGATCTTAGTTGGCTCTTGAGGTAGTAGGAGATTAAGGGCCGCATGCAAATACATTAGTCTCTACTCAAATTACTTCCAATCACTGGTGAGCTGACTCACCGTGAGCAAGTGCAAAGATCGAATTAGCTACCCACTAACTGGTCATGCATGAAAGTCGTCGTTTTCGTAATATTGGCAACGAATTACCCAGAATTCTCAGCATAAAACCACTTCCGTTATTTTTGTCTGCTATAGAGGAACGCATTTACGCTTGCGTCCCGCAAATAATACCGTATACAACGACGTCTGCATCATGCAATATTACGCCGATTCTCCTGTTCTTCCAGTTGAATTCTTTGGTAGACTCTATCAAATTCCTCTTTCTCCGCGTATACCGAAAACATGATCGAAGTCTTCAAGGGTCCGACATCTTGGATAAAGCTGCAAAGGTTTCAAACTACATCGGTTACTACATCGGTTCCCTTCGGGATTTTCACAATGAGTTTCTATCTTGAGCTATGATCTTAAGGTACCTCGTCAGGTAGCTTACCATTATTATCGCATGAATAGATTTCTGAGTAAGCAAAATGGTATTAGGGTAAATTTTCTCAGCAGAGAACGCCTTTTACGGTCTAATGTGTTCAAAGATTCGACCCTAAATCTCCCGCCTTTCTAAACAATCAGGAAGAGATGATAGTTTATATATTAAATTTGGGAATTTTTAACATTATGAGGTTCAAATTCATAAGAATTAAATTAATCGTGATTATTTCATACCTCATACTTCTATATTTCTTTCAATACAGCACTGCAGTATTGAAAGAAATATAGAAGTACGAGGTATGAAATAATCACGATTAATTTAATTCTTAAGAGATGATAGCCCTGTTTGACAGTCACATTTACCCCAGAGCATGCATATGGCACTCATTTTTTAGAGGCTGAGTCAACCCCAGGGTCATGATGCTGCTAGAAGGTTTAGGAGAGTTTGAAAATCATGACCCATTGGGACTTGAACCCTGAATCTTGTGAGTTGTGGTGTATTCCCTTAACCAACTACACTACGGATACCCCTTTTTTATGAATTTCTAGAATTAGTACATTATTTGATAAAAAGAGAAGTGAAGACAGTAGATCTGAACTAAAAATACACAACATTATAGACATAATAAGAAGACATCAAATCAATTGGAATATACAGCTTATGCCAGAAACATCAATTACTAGAACAATATACACTTACAAATGATACTTGCAAAGAAACACCTACAAAAAGATGGCGAGACCAGTTTTTATTGGAGTTGGAATGGATCTTATAGCCCATACCATAATGAAAATGATGACGACGTCAAAATTCATGACATTGTCATGAGAATCAATATATTATTCCATTATATTATTTTTGGTCTGGACATCTTACCTCAATATTAATGTTGATTTGTTCTTGGACATGTTTCAAAACAATTCTCTGTTTTATCTTCAGCTTTCCCAGACTGAACAATCTGGGAAAGCTGAAGATAAAACAGAGAATTGTTTTGAAACATGTCCAAGAACAAATCAACATTAATATTGAGGTAAGATGTCCAGACCAAAAATAATATAATTAAAATAACCTCAAAATATAACTTCCTAAAATTAAATATATTATTCCATGATGTTATTTAAAATATTACATTCTTGTATGGTTTTGATTTTCTGTTAATTTTGAGACCTTTTTTTCCAAAATGTTGTGCATCTTTTTATTAATTTTCCTAATAATGTAATGTTATTGAGATGCTTTGTTGTTTTGTTTTTTATCTTTTTCCCTATTTTTAACCCATTGGAGACTTTTAACGAGTCTCCCTCGTGAGCAGGTAGAAAGTCCAAACAGCTCCTCCACGAGCTAGACTCGTTGTTGTGTTATAACCCCCACTGTAAGAAGTTAGGTTTTTTTAGTGGTTTAAATTTTCGGTTCACCATCAGTAAAATTTGTTGTTTGTTTATGTAAAGTAAATATGTATAGGCCTAGTGTATTGTATAGTTTATTTTAGTTATTATTTATAGAATAGTAGACTATAGTTGTAGGCATTTATTACGGTAAAATATAAATGAATATAAATTCAGTGCTTATTTGTTAAAATTCATAGTTTTAATTTTTTTTTTTTGCAATATGTGCGTAAATAGGAGAGAACGTATTGCTTTTGAGAAACTAAGTGGAGTAGTGGATGAAATGTTATGTGACAGTGATTGTAGTGAATTATCATGGAACGAAGATTCGGACGATGAAATAATATACAGTGACAACGTAACCGTGCATGCTACTGATGGTAGAAATACTAGGTGAGTTTTGTCCAGTTTTTATCTATAGTATTTTATAATTTACAGGTCGATATATAACTATGATAATTAAAGAATATACGAAGAACTTTTCCTGATTTTATAATGTATAGGTCTATGCTTATTTTATTTCACATATTTATTTTTATTATGTACAGTATTATATTGCGTTTGTTATTTTTTTCGGTCTTGTTTGAACATATGATTTGTGTTTACTTTCAAGACAATGTCCGAGAACTTTTACAAAAAGATGGTTTTTGAATTGTTTGTCAACTTTCACAGCCTTGAAAATAACAAAACATAACGTTTTACAATGCACAAAAGAGGGTAGCAGGCAGGCCACATTCCTTTGCTATTCGTAAAAGTACAAGATACTAAAAGAAATTCAGGGGTAAACAAAATATCTGAAAACATAAGTGATAGAACACAGTATGTGTATTTTGTATTCTGATTTAAAGTCCAGCGCAGCCGGAGTAGCGGTGAGGAGATTTAAATGGGTTCCCAGTGAACATGCTAGGCGCTTTAAACGTGTCTCCAATGGGTTAAAAATCAGTATTTTCTAAACATTCATGAATTGGGGGGGGGGGGAAAGAGAGATAGAGTAGCATCCAAAATTGGAAATTGAATGTAAATAATTGTTTACCCAATACAATTTTTTTGTTTTAGGTGCCAGAGTTGTAGATCCAGTGGTTCTGTGTCTACAATCAGCATTCCTTATGCTTGCAAACTTCTGTTCCAAGAACTTCGATCCATGAATATTGTTCCAAGACTGACACTTAAAAATTACTGTGATTAAATATGCAGAATTATACATAGGATGAAGAAAAATGGTGTACTTCAATTTCATCAAGTGATTCCTTGTAAAACACAAAATCTAAAAATGTATTTTTTTTAAATATAATATGATGTAACATTAAGAGGTTTGTTTAGTAATTAAACCATTTTGTCTGTTCATTCTTACCTCTTACAGTTGTTTTTGTCAAACATATGTTTCATCTCTGACGATGGGGCTTAGAAGCCCTGAAACATATGTTCGACAAAAACAACTATAAGAGGTCAAAAAGCAGACAAAATGTTTTAATAACTAAAAATGTAATTAATATCTTCAAGTCTCTGTGAATAAAAAGAAATAAAAGTGCAACATTGTAACTGTGTGCATTACTCTGAACACAATTAATCTATCCTTAACACAACATAATATAAAAATTGTCTAGTAAGGTCAGTGGGAAAGCTATGGAATTGAAAATGTATTGTAGAGTTTTACATTATGTGGTTCATCCTTTATTTAATTAATTCTCCCCCCCCCCCAGCATTCTTCTTCTTAATAAGGTGCTACAGCTTCAGTTGGAGAATGCTTTTTGACCTTCTCAACGAGTTCTTTCCACACTTCTGCACATTTGTTCCAATTTTTTATCTTCATCAATTTTATATCATTTACATCATCATATTTTGATCTTTTTTTTTTGGGGTCATCCAATTTATTTAGGGATTAATGGCTTCCATTTGTAGATCTTTTTTACCATCCTTTCATCATCTGTTCTATATATGTGTCCAGCTTAATCTTTGTGCTTTAATGAAGTTAATTATATTTCTGTTTTTGATAATTCTATTTATTTCTTCATTCATATTTACATATTTTATCATCATCATCATCATCCAGTATCATGGCAGCTGCTGCCGTCTTCCGGAAACCAAATGCCATTCCTCTATGTCCATCCATTGATCTTCCTCCAATCCTCTGATATTCATAGCTGCTTGTACCCCTTCTATCCAAGTTTTCTTCAGTCTTCCTCCTTTACATTGGGATCCATTCCATAACAATTTTAGGCAATCTTTTGACATGGCCATACCACTGTAATCTTTTCTTTTCTATAATGTCTATGATGTCCGGCTCCTCTTGTACACCATTAATTTCCCTTATTTCTTTATTTGATATTCTATCCATTCTAGATTTTCCAGCTGATCTTCTTAAAACATTCATTACTGTACTTAAAATTCTTTTCGTTTCCCTGGTAGGAATTTGCCAGACTTCAGCACCATATGTTAAAATGCTCTGAATTATGGTTTGATATATTTGTAATTTTCTATTTATTGAAATATTTTTGCTCCACCAAACAGAGTTCAAAGCATTTATTGCTTTATTTAATAAATTTAAGAACTATACATTTTATTTTTATTTATAGTCGTTTGCTTAAAATTAATGTGACTTCTTTGTTACTTTGATACTTAATTTCAGGGTTAATCTCAACCTGTATGGCGCTAATAGACATCTTGTTTCAATGTTTTTTTAGTGTTCATTTCATACATCTCAATGATGGATAAATTATATGTGAAGAGAAAAATTATATGTGTTGTTGTTGTTGTTATTTTCAAATGCTGGGCCTTGGCACCGAAGCCATTAGCGTTCTTGCTCTCCAATATTTCTCTATGGTGGATCCAACAGGTAGTACTTCACAGGTTTGTAGGTGTTCTTCTTTCATTTCTTCGTCTTTATTGCATAGAGGACAATTTGGATTCGTGTAGATTCCTATTTTATATAAATGTTTGGCCAAATAGTCATGTTCTGTAAGCAGTCTAAATTTTGCTACTGTAGTTTTACGTGGAATTTCTGGAATAATATCTGGCTTCTTTACTAAAATATTCCATTTTTTGTCTTTGGCTTTATTAGTCTTGGTTTTGTTTGATTTTATATTTGTTTTTAATTATTCTTTTTATGGATTTGAAAGGTAAGCTTTTAGTAGTATTCTGAATTAAATTGGAGCCTTTTTTTGGCAAGAAAATCAGCAGTGTCATTTCCAGCAATTCCACAATGTGCAGGTATCCATTGCAATTGAATTCTTTTCTGTAGTTTTTGGAGTTGTTGAATCATTTTGTAGCACTTTTTAATTTGTATTGACTTCATTTTGTGTGAATTTATTGCATATATTGCTGCCTTAGAATCAGAGAGTATGACAGCATTTTGAAATTTATTTATTCTGTGTAGTAATTGTTGGAGTGAAATATGAATAGCCGTTACTTCTGCATCAAAATTTGTTGTGTGGTATCCTGCTGGTAAAAACTATATGTTCAGACTGGGGTTTGACCCACTCTAGGTGAATGCTTTACCAAGTGAGCTATCTGAGAAACTCCAATCTAAATGCAAATTTTTCTCTTACATATGCTGTTAATTTGCCTACCAGTTATATTATATGGATGCGAAACATGGACTCTTACTTTAAGGGAGGAAAGGAGGTTATGAGTATTTGAAAATAAAGTTCTTAAGAAAATTTTTGGACCAAAAAAGAGATGAACATACATGTGAATGGAGAAGACTTCATAACAGTGAACTACATTGTCTTTATAAAAGCCAGATATAATAAGAACAGTTAAGTCTCATAGACTGTGATGGGCAAGACATGGGGCACAAATGGGGAGTGAAAGACGTGCACGGAAGCTTCTTTTATTGAAAACCAGAGGGAAAATGTCCAGTTGGTAGACCAAGAATGAGGTGGGAGAATAACATTAACCATGATTTGAAGGAAGTAGGTTATACAGGGAATGATTGGAAAACTGTAGCTGAGGATAGGGATGTATGGAGAGTTTATGTCTGTGCGGCCATGAACTTATAGGTTCAGTAGTGCCAGTGAGTTAGTATAGTTAGTTGGTTAATAACAACAAAACTATTTTCAATTTAACAATGAACTTTTCATTCAGGAAAATGGAATCCCAATGGGAGTTCTATCTCTGGAATTATGACAGAAATTTTTCTGCAGGAACTGTAAAACAAACACTTTGAGAAATCAATACTTAAATTTGATATAAAATTAATAGTAAGATATGTCGATGATGTATTAATAATTTACATAATTAAATTAGAAAAGAAAAAGAAATCTTGCAAGAATTAAATACTCTGCATAAAAAAAAATATTTTCACCAAAGAAAGAGAAGTTAATATCAGTATAAACTATTCTGATTTAACAATAACAAAAAATCTCACCAATAATAAACTACAAATTGGTGTTTATTGAAATCTTATAAGTAATGCACTTGCCATAAACAGCAATTCTAGACACCCCTTACACACAAAAAATAAGTACATTTAATAGTTTTATAAATAGAATGTTAAAACTTTCTTTAAATAAAGATAATTATATCAAATAATTAAACTATATTCAACATATGGAAAAATCAGTGGTTAAAATAAATATATTATAAATAAACTTGTAAGAAAACAAAAAAAAGTAAGTACGGTACAATATATTCAAAATAACTAAACTTGAAAAGGAATCTGATTCTGATAACAACATAAAGACCTGGATAACAGTTATGTATATGAGGAAAGAAACATCAAAATTAGCCAATACATTAAAAAATAAAATAAACTGATAAAAATAGCACATAGAACTGATAACATTAAATAACATAATAAGCAATGACATTTAACAAAATAATAATTTGAATAATATAGAAGTATACAAATTATTGTGTAAAAGCTGCAACACATTTTATAAAGGAAGAATTAACAGAAGTTTTAATATTAGATTCAAAGAATACTTTAAAGATTTCAGATATGTAAAAGGAAATCCAGTTATACTAAACATATTGTTCAGGCAGGACATCACATATTAGATATTGATAACACCCTCACAATACTGAATAAAGAGAGCAATCCAGCAAAAATAAATATACTGGAAGAATCTAGTTTTAGTGAGAATGGGAACATCTTACCTCAAATTAATGTTGAGTTCTGTTTGAACATGTTTCGATATAATCCTCTATATCATCGTCAGCTTGCCCAGACTGTTGGAGTTTTATGTTGTGGACTGTGGATGTCGATATCATCTCCCTCCTCCGGCTGGCCGAAGTACCTCCAAACCAGGTCATATTCAGCAGAAATTTCAAAATTCATGACTCTATTTTTGTTCTTCTGAATGTAGATTTATCCCAAATGGTGAGTTTATTCCTATTTTTTATTATTTGGGAAAAAATCTACATTCAGAAGAACAAACATAAAGTCATACATTTTGAAATTCCTTCTGAACATGACCTAGTTTGGAGGTTCTTCGGCCAGCCAGAGGAGGGAGCTGATAGCGACTTCCAGGATCCACAACATAAAACTCAACAGTCTGAGCAAGCTGACGATGATATAGAGGATTATATCGAATCATGTTCAAACAGAAATCAACATTAATTTGAGGTTAAGATGTTCCCATGCTCACAAAAAGAACCTCAAAATTCATCCATCCATAGTAATTCTTCCCGAAGGCAGGTCTTTCACTGGAATCATAGCATTTTCATGCTATGCTTTGCAGCTTTACTAGGGAATTGCAGGTGTGGTAGCTTCCCGTTGCTTTCCACACCGGTGAAGATGATGATGATGAGATTATAAGGATGATGATGGCCATATGATTTCAGGGACTGTTTGGGCCTTAAACTTTTCCTGACATTTGTCTTACAGGTGAGGAAAAACCCCGATAGAAACCTCACCCAGAAAAATTGCCCTGACTGGGGATTGAACCTGGGCCTGCTATGTGACAAGGCAGCACGCTACCTCGAGACCCCAGCAGTGAACAACCTCAAAATGTTACTTCTTGAAATAAACCATTAGATATTGAAAGAAATTGAAATTTTATAGGAAACCAACAACAACCTGTTTCAAAATGAGAACATGCCCAGTACATTCAACATTCCCTGTATAAAATTATCACAAGTGTACCAATATTGCATTCAGGGTCAGACCTATCTGCGCCGTAACCGAGTGGTTAAGGCAGGAAGCCTTGGCGCAGAGCTATGGGACTTGTGCTGGTTCGAGTCTCCATGGGGGAAGAAATTTTCTCATGGTATTTCGGCCAGTATGGGTCCGGTGCCCACCCAGCATCGTGATGCATTTGGGTAGCTACAATAGGTAGCGGCTCCAGATTGAGAAAACCAGCTATAACGGCTGGGGGACTCAACATGCGGACCACATGTCACCCCTACACTGGCTGATTATCATGTGGATGTGAGGCCAGCAGTTGGCTGATAGGCTAAGGGCCTTGTAGGCCTGTCGCGCCAGGAGGAGTCAGACCTATCTCCTGTTCCTTCTGTTGATGATGGGACTAATCCCAAAAGACCTATCTATAATTAATATTTATTGAGGAGATGGACCTACAAGGTAACAATTTTATAATAATTTTAATATAACAAATTATTGAATTAAATATATTATTCTTTTATATAACATTTGCATAATAAATTCACGAAATTATCTGAAGGAGATGTAACTTCCTCACCATCATGGCTACAACTACAGGTAATAGCACAATTTACTACATTTAACATTTCAAATCTAAGCCCTGTAATGATCGAGAAGTGGAGGAAGCAGACGTGGTGATATATCTTCACATTCAGACACTGAAATTTAAGAGAAGAATAACAGAGAGGATATGTATCTGGCAATGCTCATTGTTAAAACCAGTGCTCATATATTTAAATTAATATTGGGAAGTAAACATTATGAGGTTATATCATTAATAGTGAGTGGAGAACATATTTTTATCAACTTACCTCATATAATTACAAATTTCTTTGATACCGACGGTTTCAGACAATATCATGTCCCTCTTCAGTCATGGCTTCCACTGATGGAATTCTGTGATAGTTGATTTCTCTGATGACATCACCTCTTGTGCTGCCCTTCTTTCGTTGGGATTATAAACTTTGTAATTAAATTTTTATCCACCGGAATATCGAAATTCTTCTTCTTCTTCTTAAACTTAATTTGTAGGATTTTCATCCTGTTTATTTCCAAAATCACTCCTCGGAGGAAGACGTACTGGATGTACATTCACTGTCTATCCATCTCTTGGCAGGTCTTCCTCTTGTTCTTCTCCCGTCCATTGGTCTATCTTCTTTAGCTCTTTTTGCAAGCCGGTTTTCTTTCATTCTTTCTATATGACCCTTCCAATATTTTCGTCTATCTATAATAAATTTGGTTATGTCTTGAATATGGCATTTGTCCCTAATTTCTGTGTTGTGTATTTTATCAAATGTTTTCCCCTGAATAGTTCTTAAGATTTTCATTTCGCATGTGCTTATTATTTGTTTAGTTTTTGTTGTATCAGCCCTAGTTTCTGCTCCATATACGATAACTGGTCGAACTTCCATCTTTGATCCGAGGCTTGATCCTTGGGACTGCGAGCAATGTATAAGATACACCTTGAAATGGGTTGCTAGCCCGTTTTCATGGCGGGTTTATTATTCGGGGTTTCATCCCTAGGCTGATCACCTTCACCCAGCTCCAGAGCTCAGCCTGCCCCGTTTTATTTCGGAGTTGTCTCTCCTGGATGGGTTGTCTTGCAGGACTAACGGACCCCACCCGCCCGTTTGTCAATCTACAAGGCAGTAGATGTAGAGTTGCCTCTTCCGTCAGGTACACCGTACCGAAGGACTCCTCCGCTGTATCTGCCGTTGAGGTCTTCACCGTAACCCTGGCAAGGGGCCCTCACAAGGTACTATCAGCTGGGCAAGCTGAACCAAGGTTTTTTTACGAGGTGTTACTCCTCCCCCTCACCCTTTTTCAACCTGGCTTGGGACAGGCTATGGCGGGTTTATATCGAAATTCATAGATCGATATTTATTCTTCTGAATGAATATCATTTCCCAAATTGTCAATTCCAACGGTTTATCTAATTGTTTCAAAAGTTTTGCCTCTTTTTCAATTTTATGATGTTCTAGCAAACTATGTGCAGCAATTGCTGATTTTTCAATTTCACAATTTTTAATATTTCTAAAATGTTCTTTAGTGCGTGTTTCCAAATTCCTTTTTGTTTTTCCTATGTATACTTCGCTACAATCATTACAATTTATTTGATAAATTCCAGACTTCTTACTGTCTGGGATGTTGATTTTTTTATTGATACTTAGAAGTTTTTCCAGACTAAATTTATTTATTGGTGCCAAAGTAATGTATTTGTCAAATATTTTTTTGAAATTTCCTATGTACTATTGGATGGTAAGTAATTTTCTTGTAATTCTTCTTTTCTTTACTAACAATTTGTAGGGTAGAGCATTCTTTAAGTTGTTTTATCGTTCTGAATTTCTTTAATTTGTTAGATATTATACTCTTATTGAAACCATTTAATCTGGCTATATTTAGGATATTCTCGTATTCTTTCTTAAAATTTTCTCCTTTTAATGGGACCTTTATCAATCTATATAAGAGGCTATTAAATATTGCATGTTTATGTGCCAGAGAATTATGTGCTCATATATTTATCCTTTTTGTTTCCTTACTCTTTGGTCAGAATGAGACAGAGATTCTCTCTGCTGTTGTTCTCTTCAATTTCAGTGTCGGAATGTTGTAGATTCATCATTACAGGACTTAGATCTGAATTGTTATAAATGGTAAAGAATGCTGTTTCCTTTAGTTCTAGTCATGATGGAGAGAAGACTAAAACCCCTTCAGATAATTTCATTAATTTATTGTTTTGGCATTCAATGACAACTAGTAATGAATCATTTCTAACATCAAATTAAGAAAAAACGCTCTTCTATTTACTAATTAGATCTATATATACATAAAAACAATGTCTTTCTGTTCTTTATGCATTACTACACCATTCATCCGATTATGATGGGGCTTTTTTCAAAATGTTCAGGAGTTTCCCAGGAAGGTTTGAGGCTATAAGAGAGTTGTAATACTCAACTCCTTAACCCTAAAAATCACCCTTTGCAGTGAAAAACATATTTTTTCAGAACTTTTTGGATGCTTAAATGACATGCTGCCTAAACCATAACATATACACCAAATTAATGTACACAGAATTGAATATCTACAAAAAAAGTTTGCAACATCATATGTTAATCTTTTATGGAATATCTCTCAATAATCATTTTTGTCTTTCAGCTCATTAATGCCAAGAATATTGAGATAAGTAGATTCCTGGGTAATGCCGGGTAATCAGCATGGGATATCTAAAAATAATTACTATATACATGTATAATCTTTTTTTTACTTATTAAACTAAACACATTTAATTTATTTAGGCATAGCAGCACATACCAGGTATTAGCTAGTTATAAATAAAATAACCATTATAGACACAATTAAGACAAAATGGCCACTATGTCATCTAAAAAGAATGGAGGAAGATCAATGGCCAAGAAAGATATGGAATTGGACTCACCAGGCAGATGGAAAAAGGAAGACCCAAGAAGCGTTGAAGTGATGTGTAATTCAGCCATACATGACAGAAACCTATAAGTTAATGATTGGCATGGTCATGAAGCATGAAAAAAATAGGAAATGACGTCAGCTGTAACAAACTTGAATGATGGTAAACTAATAATTATATTAATATTTAAAGTTGTCCAAACACAGAACAGAAGATTATAGTCACAGGATATTTCCATGTTGTAGTATTTTCACGAGTACATCTTCCCTGAACAAAACAATTTTTAAACTATCCGCCAATAACCTCTGTTTTCTCGCTCTAAGATCATAAATTCAGAAGAATAAATATATTTCCCCAGAAATCGCCAGGATTTTTTTTTTTTACTTTTTGCCAAATTATCAAACATTTTTAGAAAGCTATTAATTATTTGAGTTTAACAAATTATATAATATAGAAATTGTTCTTTGGTATACAATTTTATAAAAATATGTACATGATTAAAAAAATGTTGGATATGTTGCCATTGGCTATACTGACCATAACAGATAGTTAAAAAAACAGCATAGCCAACATTAGATACAAGTCACTAAATCTAGAGGATTTCAATTACGACCTTCTTTGAGATGAGAGTTTGGGTAAAACACCCGAGGAGTTTAAGGCACGATGTCTTGGTGCAGAACAACGGGCCTTGTGCTGATTCGAGTCCGAACGGGAGAAGGAATTTTCTCATGGAATTTCAGTGCCCATCTAGCATCGTGAGGAATTTTGGGTAGCTAAAATAAGTAGGCTCCAGGTTGATAAACCCAGATAAAACGCCTGGAGGACTCGACATGCTAACCACTTGACATCTCTATACTGACATGTAAACGTGAGGCCAGCATTCGACTGGGCTTTGTAGGTAGGACCGATCTATGGGTAGGCCTGTCGCATCATGGAGTTTGGAGTTGTACAAATAAAATTTGAAGCATGGCTTCTGGTGAAATAATAACTATTATTATCGCCTCCGATTTGGAGGCCGAGAGTTCAATCCCGGGCGGTGTGAATGGATTTTTCTTCAGGGCGTAAAAAAAGTAATAGGATTACTTCGGAATGGAATTCAACTCGTGGATTCCGTGTCGTAGATTTACGGAACGTAGAAGAACCTCATAAGTGGCTTCTAACTCGGAGCAAAAAATGTCGGCCCTTTCACGTCCAAATTGAAAAATTGTGATGCTTTATGTTCATTAAGTTTAAAGTGCGTCGTTAAATAAAATACTACTAAATATAAATTGGGGAGTTGACCAAGTGTAGCAATTGAAAATCACATTTAGGAGGTCCCGATTTTAAACCTCGATGCCGACCATCCTGTTTTCTTCGTCAAGGCAAATGCTGCGTTGAAATTTCGTTACCAGAAACCATTCCAACATATTCACCGTTTCATAATTTATAATTAAAAACAACAGTAAATAAACGCTCTATGACCTTAGATGTCAAAGCGTTTACAAATAAGTAAAATAAATAAGACCAAATGGTAACAGTAATAATAATAATAATAATAATAATAATAATAATAATAATAATAATAATAATAATAATAATAATAATAATAATAATAATAATAATAATAATTAATAATAATAACAATAATAATAATAATAATAATAATAATAATAATAATAATACATGAAAGCAGAATAACGGCTTGTGAAATGAGATTCATGCGCAGAACAACGGATTACACCAGATGGGATCGGAAAAGGAACACCGATATCTTAATATAATTGAAGACTACGCCAATTTTGGAATATATTAAACAGTACCAACTAAATAGGAAACACCATCTTGTAAGAATGAGTTCAAATCGGATCCCCAAAGCTGTTTATAATTATATACCAAGAGGACGAAGATCACTGGGCCGTCCTATGAAACGCTGGAGGGAAAATTTTCTATAGGATCGTAACAGGCCTTGGCCTAATACTTGGAAGGAAGAAGAAGAAGATAATAATAATAAACATTGGAATGGTGTCCACCTGGAAGAAGGAGGAGAGGAAGACCTCGAAACTCGTGGATGTAGGAAATAAGAACTGGTATTAGAGCAAGAGGACTGGAGGACATGGATTGGATGGAGAGAGACGAGTGGAGAAGAAAAATAAAACTTTAGGCACAGAAAGATGTGTAAACATTAAAATTCTGTATGTAAATAAAAAAAATAATAATAAACAACTATCAGCAGTCTCTTTAAATAACACGTGTCACATTTCGTAATTGAATTAAAAAACCTTTTCGTTACACATTTTTTTGTATTATTTTTATGGAAGAATATTGGAACATTTTGCCCTTGATGTTGGATCTACTGTTCCATCATCGGAAACAATCGGTTATTGTCGGTTTTATTTCAGTTTCCATATATCGTTACCATGTATATTACATGAAACGATTATAAAGTAAATACATTGTTTACGTACTTTCTGAGCACAAATTTAAATTGATATATATTTTGATACTGCAAGAAAATTACATATAATGTTTCAACTAACTTTAATTCTAAAGTTTTATTCTGATATAGATTTTGTGAAAATATATTCAAGAGTTTAAAGTCACTCGAATGTTATTTTTTTCTGTGTTATTGCACTGTGTTCATTATTAATAGTTGAGAAATTTTGGATGTTATCTTCGCAGTCTAGTCGACAGAACACTGACATTATTATTTACATGTGTGTATCAACTATTTGTCAGGTATTTAATATCAAATGTTCTTTTATGTTATTTTGAATCCATTGTCAATAATTTGGTACCAACAATAATCTTGTTTTGAATACATTTAACACGAAAGAGCCTAGATTCTGTGCCAGGAGTATACCTACACACTTAAACAAACCGAAAACATCAATAATATTGCAGTATGTGAATAATTGGGGCATGCCGTAGCGTAGTGGTTAAGGCACTGAGCTACAAGCCGGAGGGTCGAGGGTTCAAGTCCCGTTGGGGTTAAGATTTTTAAACTGACCCTCTGGCGGCACTATGGCCCTGGGGTCGACTCAGCCTCTAATGGAATTGAGTACCAGACTCTTGTTCTGGGGGTAAAGGCGGCCGTCACGCAGGGCTGCCAGTCCGGCTGACATAAAGTGCTGATTGTCTAGAAAAAGTGGGAGCCTTAAGCTCCTACTACCCAAGGGTCTCCGGACCTGTTGTGGGATCACTTCACTTTTATGTGAATAATTACCACAAATAATTACCTGAGGAAAATATACATACTTTAGCGCCGATTGAAATTATAGGTTAGGAGTTACGAGCGCTAAAGTATTGCATTACCAGAAGTTGTAATTTTACGCTAAAATCGTCATATGGGAAACCCGAAACATGCGTTAGTCATTGTTAGTCGGAATATCAGTAAGCACCTTATCGTTATGGGGTGCCAGATTATTCAGTAAACTGTCGTCGGAAAAGTCCACAATTTGTCCATCATATAATCCATGAATTCTTTTAAGTTCTATGGAAATTCAGTGCGCATGTGCGAGTTGCTCTAATGCTTAATATAGCTTCCGTTAGAAGGCTCTGAAATCGGTGTTACCAACTGTCGGAAAAAAAATTCCTAAACGTTTATTAAAAATGGACGTAAACTAACTACCCATTTCCTAACCTAACAAAACAAGTCTCATGCATATTTTTTAATAAACTACAAACTAATCTTACGTACACTAAATTGTCCCATTGGAATCTAATAAAATGAAGTTAATTTCTTGAAATATGATTTGGAATTAATTGCATATGTTGATAACGCCAATTGGAGAGCCATCTAGCAGAAGTCACATTAAGCATTTGCATGTCTGTAGAATTCAATTCACAATATATGCATAATTATATATATATACACACATTTAAAAATCGCAAGGATGTTTATAGAATCATTCCAATGTGTTTAAAATAGTATGAAACATTATTACAAATGGTAAAAGTGTGTTGTGCAACAGTGGAATAAGAATGTTGTATGGAGAATCGTGATCGATAAATTGTAGACCTCAGCCTTGTATCTCACTTCATACATAAATTTTTGGAGGTTTTTAGGTGTTTTGCTAAAAACCCACGTTAATATTTCAACAATAAATACAATCAGTATGATTATAATATGTAATATAATATAAATTAAATTTTTCTGAAAAGTTACGTCATCATCATCATATTCATTTAGAAAGCTTATCTTAGTCTATTTTATTTAACTTTTAGCCTACGTTTTCTTAGTGTTAGCTAATATTTGAAAGAAAGTATCGGTATTAGGGTAGTAACTAATTTATAGACACATTCTTTATAAAATGCGTGTCTTTGTCGAGCGTCTTCACTGCCTGCTCGGAGCGGAGAAACATTATTACAAATGGTAAAAGTGTGTTGTGCAACAGTGGAATAAGAATGTTGTATGGAGAATCGTGATCAATAAATTGTAGACGTCAGCCTTGTAATCTAATCTGGTGTACACTAACTTGGCCATTTCTCACATAATGGAATAAAATGTGGCATAGAATTCCGAATTTGGCTGATTATGCCTCACTAAAGACTGTGAGAAGTAAGTATGTGGTTGACAGCTTATATGTTTTTGGCTACTGAACAATAATGTTTTATTAATAGTTAAATATGGGAAATAACATTATGAGGTTCTTAATTCGTAAATTAATGAGTCATATTTTTACATCTCACCTCATATCTTATGTTTCTTTAAACACGGAACTAGTTTTCAAGAGAAGGATTTCTATTTTCAACCGAAATTATGACTACCGGATTTTCGTTGGAATCTCCATCAATAACGTTGCCATCTGGTGTTGATTTGATGATCTCAAAGTTCATCAAATCAACACCAGGTGGCAACGTTATTGATGGAGATTCCAACGAAAATCCGGTAGTCATAATGTTGGTTGAAAATGAGAGAGATCATTCTCTTGAAAACTAGTTCCCATGTTTAAAGAAACATAAGAGGCCTATGAGGTAAGATGTAAAAATATGACTCATTAATTTATGAATAATGTTTTAGTTATCTGATCTAAGGGACTTGCAATTCAATTCTGACATCACTCCTGTATCATATCTTGAAGTGAGAAATACTTTTTGACATTGAAAGCAAGAGTCAGCCAGTGAGATTTATAAGGGTCGAATTTTTGAACGCATTAGACCGTAAAAGGCTTTCTCTGCTGTGAAAGTTTTATCCTAATACGATTTTGCTTACTCAGAAATCTATTCATGCGATAATAATTCGTAAGCTACCTGACGAGGTAACTTAAGATCATAGCTTAAGATAAAAACTTATCGTGAGAATCCCGAAGGGAACTGATGTAGTTTGAAACCTTGCTGCTTTATCCAAGATGTCAGACCTTGAAGACTTCGATCATGTTTTTGGTATACGCGGAGAATAGGAATTTGATAGAGTCTACCAAAGAATTCAACTGGAAGAACAGGAGAATCGGCGTAATATTGCACGATGCAGATGTCGTTGAATACGGTATTATTTGCAGGATGCAAGCATAAATGCGTTCCTCTATAGCAGACGAAAATAACGGAAGTGGTTTTATCACTGAGAATTCTGGGTAATTTCTTGCCAATATTACGAAAACGATGACTTTCATGCATGACCAGTTTGTGGGTAGTTAATTTGATCTTTGCACTTGCTCACGGTGAGTCAGCTCACCAGTGATTGGAAGTAATTTGAGTAGAGACTAATGTATTTGCATGCGACCCTAAATATCAATCATACATTTCACGCACTATATGCTATATCATACCACATCTCATGCACTATATGCTATACCATACAACATGCATGTACTAGGTATATACTATACCATACAATATTTAGCCTATACGACACTTATATTATTTACTTTTATCTGTTTCTACTAACATTTCCTGCTATTTTAACATTTTCTTGGATGAACTATGGTTTATGCCTCACTATAAATATAGGGTAAAATTAAGTTATGTAGATAGGAAATAACACTATGAGGATTTTTAATATTGTTTATTTTTAATTTCATGATGAAGTTTTATCATGAAATCAAAAATAACATTTCACCCTATATTTTATTTAAAAAATCTGGGATCTAGAAACAGCACTTAAATAAAACTTAGCACATTGGGAAGGAAAGATTATATAATTCCATATTTGATTCGTGAATTATATCACCTGAACATTAGGTCATGCATTTTCCATTTCAAATATGAGAGCTTAAAACTAAAAATTAAAAAAGTAAAAAATTCAAGAGTAGGCCTACTTATTTGTAGCAATTTAAATTTTATTAGAGTACATTAGAGCAACTATCAGAACTTGTTTTAAATATTGTGATAAAATTTAAAGTTTATTGTTTTTTTTATCATAACATATGTCAGTTTACATGCAGCACTTAAATAAAGAAGTACTGTTAAATATATGTTGTCTAATGTTACTTTTAAGTATTTCTTATGGTAGTAGAAGCTTAAATATTAAAAATAAAATTTAAAAAAATATATTTTTATGGACAATAGGAATGTTTGTATCTTTTGTGTTCATAAGAGGAATATTATTATATAAAAAATATATATGTAATTACTATTTTAATTAATTAATTAAATATTTATACATTAAAGATCTCAACACCTCTCCAACCTCTATAACAAGTAACACATTTTAATTATTTGGGTTGTAATTATACTGTAAACACAAAAATTAAAAGAGACATAAATATGAAACTGTCGAAATTTTAAATGATATGCAGAACTAGCCTATACATAAAACATTACTTACTTACTTACTCACTGGCACTATTGAACCCGGAGGTTCATGGCCGCACAGACATAAGCTGTCCATACATCCCTATCCTGAGCTAATACTTTCCAATCATTTCCTGTATAATCCACTTCTCCACTTCCCTCAAATCATAGTTAATGTTATTCTCCCACCTCATTCTGGGCGTTTTCCCTCTGGCTTTCCTATAAGAAGCTTCTATGCACTTGTATCATTCCCCATACGTGCAACATGTCCTGCCCATCGCAGTCTACGAGACTTAACTGACCTTATTATATCTGGCTTCCTATAAAGACCACGTAGTTCATTGTTATGTAGTCTTCTCCATTCACCTGTCTGTTCATCTCTCTTTGGTCCAAAAATTTTCCTAAGTACTTTATTCTCGAATACTTGTAATCTCCTTTCCTCCCTTAAAGTAAGTGTCCATGTTTCGCACCCATATAATATAACTGGTAGAATAATAGTTTTATATGTTTTCAGTTTAACGTTTTTGAAAGGAGTTGGGACATCAAAAGTCTCTGCAATGCATAATAGCACGCATTTCCAGAATTGAGCCTATGTTTAATTTCTTTGTGCATCTCATTCCTATTTGTGATTATTGTTCCTAGGATTTTGAATTCAGCCACCTCCCCAAAATTTCCCTCATTTGTCATTAGCTGTACATTTCTATTATATAATGTATTTCTATGTGTGACCATATATTTAGTTTCATTGATATTTACTTCCAGTCGTAATTTCTTAGTACTCAGTAGTGTGTGCGTGTTGTCCTTTAGTATCTCCTTGCTATTGGCCAATAGTACTACATCATCAGCATAAACTAACAGCTTATTAATACCATTGAGTTGTAAGCCTTCCTCATTCTCTAAAGATTTAATGGCATGCTCTAGTACAAAATTAAATAGTAGAGGAGATATTGCATCTCCTTGCTTCAACCCATTCTGGATTTCAAAAGTGTCCAAAAACTGTTTGCCTACACGCACCCTACTCTTTGTGCTTTAGACACATTCGTATAAGTCTAACTAACTTTTTAAGAATTCCGAACTCCAGTAGGATACTATATAACTTCTCCCTCTTAACTGAATCATATGCTTTTTTGAAGTCTACGTATAGTTGATGTACATATGCTTTTTTAAAGTCTACGTATAGTTGTACAGTACCATTATATTCCCATTTCTTTTCTAAAATCTGTCTAATACAAAAAATCTGATCTGTTGTAGACCTGTTTCTTCTAAATCCCCTAGAATGTCATCATTATAGGGAGTAAGTCTGCTGACTAATATATTTGTTAGAATTTTGTACGAAGTTGAAAGTAATGAGATACTCCTGTAGTTGCTGCAATCAGTTTTATCTCCTTTCTTATAAATTGGTACAATAATTGATTCTTTCCATTCATCTGGAAGAGCTTCTTTTTCCCAAATGATACTAAGCAACCAGCATATCTTGTCTATCAATTTTTCTCCCCCTGATTTTAATTAGTTCTGCTGGGATCTCATCTGAACCTGATGCTTTATATATCTTCAGTTTTTCAATCGCCATTTCAACCTCTAATGCACTTGGTTCCACGACTAGCATTTCTGCTGTCTGTAAATTATCCTCCTCAATGTCCTGTTCTGTATGTAAATTTAATAGCTGATTAAAGTAACTTTTCCATCTATTTAATATACTCCTGAAATCTGCAATCATATCCCCATTTTCATAAGTAATGCCACAAGTGATTTCCAATTTATCTAGAGAATTTGGAAATCAAGACTGGCATTTGTTAGGACTATTTAACGAATAAAATTAAGCTGTTTACTCACAAATCATTATTTAACTATAGTTATTTTAAAATATTTATATATTTAATGTAAACGGCGATGTTTGAAAACAAATGAGAAACGATTGGTACGCTTCATCTGCTTCTTTTGTTTATCACTGCAACCATATCATACTATTTATTGCCAAAGGAACGCAATATTGTAAGAATGCTCTCTAGTGGAGAAAAAATTAAACACATCAAACTGTATATTAATTCATTTCTGATGTCGTATGATGTAAATATGACAATTATATTTTTTCTGGATTATTACCTGGGAAAAAATACATTTAAGGAAGTGCATTCTGTGGTTTCTTTTTTTGGTGGTATAATAAATTGCTACAAATATTTTTATATTAACTCCTGCAAGCGCTATGTGTTGACATCTATGCACTATATATACAATCTGGTAGCCGTATTTCTTACAGGATCAGTCACTGCAAAATAATGGTCAGACCTATTCA
Source organism: Diploptera punctata (assembly GCA_030220185.1). Classification (NCBI taxonomy): domain Eukaryota; kingdom Metazoa; phylum Arthropoda; class Insecta; order Blattodea; family Blaberidae; genus Diploptera; species Diploptera punctata. Next base: position 357,883 of record JASPKZ010007416.1, on the reverse strand, counting down.
GAATATTAAAAAGGAGGAACTTTCTGTAATATGGTAAATTTAATACTGATAAATATTTCATGAAACATGAGTCTGATTGGTTATAAAACAGAAATCATTGAAACGTGATTGGTCATTGACTCCCATTTGAGGCATGAGTTAAATAGTCATTCTGAATTATGTTTGTTCTAGCCTGAATTTCTTGTTTTGCCTCTTTTTTAAACAACCAATGCTTTCTGATGCTGACAATTTAATAGTATCTCTTATAGCCTCCCATTCTTTATTTATATCAGTTTCTTCTTCGTTTGCCACATTGTCATCTGAAGATTCCAGTACTTCAAATTATAAAACATTAAAGAACAAAATAAGAAGAGATACTAGATTGAAGTTTTATAAAACATTGGCAGTTCCTGCGTTACTGTATTGGAGTGAAACTTGGGTAATGACCAAAAAATTACAAAAGTAGAATACAAAGTGTAGAAATGAACTTTCTTAGAAGAACAAAAGGCTGCATGAGATTGGATTGGATAAAGAATGAAGATATAAAAAGAGAGTTAAATATGTATCCATTGAATGATAAAATCAAAGGATATAGAAATAAATGGTTTAGACATGTAGAAAGAATGAATGTAACAAGATTACCAAAAGCAGCATTTAACTACAAGCCTAGAGGTTCAAGGAATGTAGACGGCCAGTGAAAAGATGTGCAGAACAACTGTGAGGTGGATCAGGCAATTTGCCTAGCCCGTGAAGTGAAGAAGAAGAAGAAGAATTCAACAAATGCTATAAAACCCCTCCTAATAAATTTGGAGCATTTTATGAGTTATTGCTAATATGGTATTTTCATGGAATTACCCTTGAGTATATTTTTGGTGAGAAGCACTATTAAAGAAATCCCATACTTTAATTACATTGCAGGCTATGTATATCATTATGCTGTGTTAATGTTCATATTTATACTATTTTTTATTCTGCATATGACACATTCAACATTATAAATTAGAACATCACAGGATTTGATTTTCAAATACATGCTAACTACCATGAAAGATTGTAGCGAGTATCCCTCTTATTTACAAATTGGACAATATAAATTTGAAACAGTGCATACCTTTACCCATATTTGAGATCTGAGATAAATTGCAAGAATAATATTACTGCTGAGTTTCAGAAGTGCATTATGGCTGGAAATGAATGTTTTGCTGGCCTTAGGAAGTTTTTTTTAGGTCTCAATTAATATCTGGGAACACCAAAGTCATAATATATTTAAAGTTCTTGCGAGACCAATAATAACATATACCTCTGACTGAAATCTGGACCTTGTTGAAGTCTGATGAGTGATTCTTGGCTTTTTTGAAAGGAGAGTACTCAGATCTATCTATGGAGCTGTGCAAGAAAATGGTATCTGGAGGAGGAAATACAATTCTGAATTATACATCTTGTCCCTGAAGACTTTCCAACATTACAACTACCTATAAGATGAAAACTATAAAAGTTAGAGTTGTGTGGTTTGTAGCAGATGAAAGACAAACTCTCAATGTTTGTAAAGCAATGTCAGTGTAATTCCACATGTGCACCTCTTGTCACCCGCAAAACATCTAAGTGATATTCAATTTCTTGCTATAAATTATGCAGCATTTCTTGAGTGATGCTAGCAACAGCATCAGTTTTTCTTTCTTCTCAAATGTTCAAATCAGGTACATGTGTTGCATATACCCTGTCCTCTACATAATCCCAAAGAAAAAAAATCTAGGGGTTATGTCAGGGGATCGCAGTGGCCAGGGTGTAGGACCATCGTGCCCAATCCATCTGTTAAGAAATATGTTATCCAGCAACTCTCTGACGATTAATACCCAATGTGGTGGTGCTCCATCTTGCTGGAATATCACCGTGGGTTGCAGGTCACTAAGTTGAGGTACAATGTAAAGTTCTAACATAGCAATGTAAATGTTAGCTGTTATTGAATTCTCGATAAAATAGGTGGGACCAATGACCCTGTCATGCATCAAGCCACACCAGACATTCACTTTTGGGCTATCTCTCTGATGTTCTACAATGACATAAGGATTTTGTGAATCCCATATTTTTACATTGTGCCATTTACTTTCCTAGAAAGATAGAAGGTAGACTCGTCTGAGAAGCAGACACACTGCAGGTACTCATTATTGACATCAATCCTCTCCAAAATGTCCGTCGCAAAAGCAGCATGGCGAGGGTGGTCATCTGGCTCCAAAGCTTGTGTTATCCGAACTTTATAAGCATACAGATGAGGCACTTATGTAAAATTGTATGCTCTGTAGACCATGGCATTCCGAGTTCACGAGATGCACGACGAATAGACTTGGAAGGGCTTCTTAGAAATGCTTCCTGCACAATATCAACTATCTTCTGTTATGGATGGACGTCCTGACCATGGATGGGAGGTTACACTTCCAGTCTCCTTAAACTTTGTGTACCAACCAATGATACTTTTGTAATCGGATGGCACTTGTCCATATTCCTTCCTAAAATTTCTCTGCACAGTAGTTGGTGACCATGTCTCATGGTACCATAAACATATTGTGCTTTCTCCTGGTTTGACGTCATTGTAGATTATACCTAAAACAAACAAAAAAAACTTTGAGAGTTTGTCTTGCATCTGCCTCAAACCACACAACTCTTAACTTTTATAATTTTCTTTTGTAGGAAGTTGTAACATTGGAAAGACTTATGAATATGGTGTATAATTTATATAATGAATCTGATGTTGTGGAATTTATTAGAATTAATAGATTGGCTTGGACTGGACATGTTATATGCATGAATGATGACTGAATTACCAAAAAAGTTTAAGATGCACAACTTTTGGTAACTAGGAAAGTTGGAAGATCTAAGTCAAGATGGGAGGATGGCATAATTGAGAATATCAGGACTCTGGGAATGAAAAACTGGAAGGAGAAAGTGAAAGACTGAAGAAGTATTTTAGTCAGTTCTTCATTATTTTCCACGTTGTGGGCGCAATTTTGAAGAAGTAATTCTTTTCCCATGTTATGACGATGTTTTGAAGCAGCTAACTCTCTTCATTGCCCGATGTTGTAGTAACATTTTTGAAGGAATAGTGTCCCAAAATAATAAATAAGAATTACTGGTTCAGGTTGGGTTTGATTTTCTTCTCAAGGTCGAAGTTGGTACACAAGATAACACTTTAAAAATCACTAATAACTGATTCTTGTAGAAATAGTTGTAAATTTATTTACTATTTAATTTCCCAGCAGATCAAGTAAATATAGGTGGTATTATTCTTCACCGTCAATTAAAATTAAATTATTTTCTTTTCTTGAATCTAATATCACATTTTATAAGGAGAGCTGTTATAGCTTCTATCCTTGTTGAAAGTTATATGCAGACTGACTAGTGTAATTCTGTTATAATTTTTAAAGAACATTATTACATCACATGATTTTATATTTAAATTCTATTGGTTAATGGTCCATTAAATACCAGGTTTAAATTTGATTGGTTAAATCAAAAGTTAATTGTTTTAACATCCAATCAGAATTTAGTATACTTTTATTTAAAAATATTAAGTTAAGCAGGTGTTCCTATTACAGTTATAACAGAAAGCTTTATATATCAGACAACAATGACTTAAGACACAATTTTAAAAGCATTATTTAGAAAGACTGTTATATAATACAATTTCTTTAATTGTTACTGAGACATTTTTATTCAACAATGAACAACAATTAATCATTTAGATGTTTTTCTTTATTTAAGTTATATTTAAATATTAAAAGAATTTTAAAATATAAAATTATTAACTTAAACTTTCATATTTATATTAAAATCCTGCTATAAGACAGAAATGTTTGGCTAGAGCTTCTTAAGAAGGCCAAGGCCCATAAAGGGCTGTTGTTCCATTTATGATGATAATGGGGCTTGATTTTGAGAGAGGGCAGTTAGGCTATATAATTTAATAAAGAAAACACAATTTACGTTAGAATTTAGTACATCATGGAATATATTAGAGGAATCTTGTTAGCTTTGGTAGAATTCAGTACTTCACAGGACTTTATCTGTCCCTATGGATTACTGGTTACCATGCTCACCTCTGGTTCTGAAGTCCATAGGTTCAAACCTGGCCAGTGTCAATGGATTTTTAAGGGTGTAAGAAACATAAGAGTGGTTTCCTTCAATAAGGAAGTAAAACTATGGGTCCTTTGTCATATAATTATTGCATTTAAAACAACCTTATGTCAAGAAACAGTGGCATCTGAGCACAATTTAACATTTCATGGCCAATCTTCAGTATTCTGTAAAGATTTTTTGATCAAAATTTGACACTTAATCAAAATGGACCTTAATGATATAAAGTTTCTGGTAACTTGGAAATTATTATTGCTTTATTACTTTTATTGTTTTATTATTATTATCATCATTATTCTTATTATTAATTAAAAGTAAATAGTAAATGGTAATTGTACCATCCAGAAGAAATCAAAACAAAAAAATTAGTGCCTTTTCTAATGAAATTATTGTGAGCTTCCATTTATTAAATATTTCTTTCCTTTTTTCTCTCTCTCAATTTTTTGTTATTTAATTTTTCTGGTTGTTGCTAGTTTTAAGCATTGTCATTGTATTGTAATTTCTAAGGTTAATAGAATGTGAGAACCTTATTTGAAATTCCTGTTTGCATAATTATCAGATAGTGTCTTGGTCGTACCTTTGAGAAAGAGATAAAAGTTTTAACCTTCAGAGATTTTTTTATCACTAACATTTTTGTGTTGTCATTCACTTACAAAAATCACTTCAACTATTGTTTAATTTTGTTAAAGACTGATTAATATTAGGAAGGTAAGTAATAAAAACTCTAAAAGTCTGTGGAATTGTACTTACTTAAACGTTTTACATTGTCATTGCTGCATTTTAAATCTCTTATCAAAATACATGGTGTGTGTGTGTGTGTGTGTGTGTATGAAGGATTATTCAGATAGAAAGGGGAAGGGGAATGAGAAGGGTATAGTTTGTCATGGTTGTCTACTTAGAATATAAAATTGAAGTGCAAAGAAGTGCTGAATATATCTAAGAACTATTCCTTTTTTCATTGTCTTCATATATACATAAAATAGTGTTTTTTTTATAATTATGCAGAATTTATTGGAATTGAGATGAGCATTCATAACATGTGGGCAAAAGCTTTCCTACATACAGGAAATGGGAAAATGGAGTTACTTTTCAACCGATTAAAAAATTACATCTTTATAATATTCAGTCATGAGTGCCAGCAAATAATGTGCAATCTAAAGTTATCTTCTGAGCTACACAATTTTAAATTAGTGCCTGAATAAATTTGATTGTTGATTTATGCACAATATTTTAGATAAAACAATTTTAATCAAAGTGTTCTAAGTAAACATAATGCATTTTCATTGAAAATTATTTTAAATTAATATTAAGCAGCTAAAGCTATTAACTATAATCAAAATAAATAAATTATCGGTAAAGTAAATAGCTAAGCTATTGTAATCAATGGTAAAAACAAACATTCCTAATTTACTTAATCATAAATATATTAAATATAGCTTTAGTTAATAATAGAGTTAGAATTTAACATTTCACCTTACAATTGTTTAGCTTTAGTTATGTTGAATACCATCATGTCTTTTTTAATGTAGAAGCAGTTCGATTTGTATTGTGAATGATATATCATTTTATTGCACGGTTATACAAAACTCTTAATCCTTGCCAAAATTACATTTTTACTGGCAATTTTCACTTACTGCATTTCATTTACATTACATAGGACCATTTAAATTTACTGTTGGAAGGTTTATAGTTTAATAAATAGGCCAGTATATACCATTTGAATTTTAATGTTTTAAGCTCTCAATTTTTACGGTTAAAACATTGATATTTTCTTTTTATACTTAATGCACATAATATAGTTCATAATGCATTTTTAAATCAAGAATGGTATGTTTAGAACAAATCAAAATAATAAAATGTAAATATGGCTTTATATAATTAATAAATGTCCAGTAAATGATATGAACTGGCAACTTTTTAAGTTATAAAAAGAAAGAACCCGAAAGCAATAATGAATTTACATTCCAAAGACAGCTTATAGTTTCTAGAATGTGATATTTGAAAAAAATTCTTTTGCAGTGATATGCAATAGTGAAAGTAAATTATGTTTATTTGGGAACCTACATCACTTTGAAAACTGCCAAGAAAACCTGCAAACTGTTCCACATTATATAATCTGTATTTTTAAATACCCTGTGTTTGAAATGCAACAGAATTAAATTTTTTATTTCCAGCTAAACTAAACTTATGTTTATTTAATATGCTAGTAATGCAGTCACTGCAAGCTACACATGAGTCAAAAGTCTGTCAAGTCAAAGTTATGGTCCGATTTTACTGGTTCACTGAATATATCTTTCTTTTGTTAAATTGTAGAAACTTAATTTCTTATGATAACTTATTTAAAAGTGTCGAACTGCAGAGAAAATAAATCTATCGTAAACGTAAGTTATTCACATTTTAAATATTGGTGTATATTCATCAACTTCATGGCATAGACCTTCTGGCCTGTTCTGGTTCTTGATTACACTGCCTTCTTGGTCTTCCTTGGGATCTCTTGGCCTACAGGTGCATATTTCCAGACTTTTTTGGGTATTTGGCTCTCTTTCATTCTATCTAGATGTTGAATCCAGTTTATTTTACAACTTTTAATTTTATCTAGGAGGGATGTAATTTACAATTCTTACATATATCTTCACTTCTAATTTGGTTTTTTAATGAGCATCCCTTTACTCTTAAAATTTTATTTCTGATGCATTTATTCTGCTTTCATTCCCTTCATTCAGCACCCAACATTCACTGCCATACAATAATGATGGCACTGCCATAGTTTTATAAAAATTTTAATCGAGTGTCCTTTCTGGTTTTGTTTCTCATTGTTCCAACTGTATGAGGATTGGAACTTTAATAGTGGTAACTATTTATTTATAACTGATACAAAAGAGATGCATGTCACCAAGTTTTACTGTCCTTTAATGTAGTCACCAGCATTGTGTACAACATTGTGTAGCGATTTGGATTATAAGGATACCTATAGCAGTGCCTGTTGTATTGATAGTTCAAATGGAGCGGCCTACTGTCTGACAAATCTGGAACAGTTCTGAAGTGAATGGTACGAAGTGGTTCCTTCATTTTAGGAATCAATTCAAAGTCACAAGGGCAAAAGTCTGGCGAGTATGGAGGATGGTACAATACTTCCCAGCCCTATCGATGAACAAACAGCCACAGTGTGTGCTGTATGTGGCTGAGCATTGTGCAAAATGATGGGTGGATTCTGCAAAATGTGTTGCTGCTTCTTTCTCAAAGCTGGTTGCAGGTTGTGTTCCAAAAATGAATGGTAATACTGCACATTGATGGTCTGCTATAGAGAAACACAATGCATGAGGATAACACCATCACAATCATACATGAGAATCACCATAATTTTCACATTGTTGAGGTTCTTTTGATTTTCGTGCCATGGTGACTCATAATAATGCCATTCATTCAATTGGTGGTTTAGTTTTGGCTAGTATGATTTGGCCCATATCTCATCAAGTATTCACCACTCATCAATGATAATTTTAATTTACATATTCCCTCACATCTGAAGAGTCATTTTGAGTACCAGTAAAGGGAAATTTTGGAGTCACATCTTATTTCCTGCCATAATCTGACGAAAAAAAATAGTTTCACTTGAATCATTTTTTTGATCTGGTGTAGCTTCACTAACACTGTCAGTGTCTCAAGAATCTCTTTCTGACTCGCTAAATTCCTTTATCAAATTCATCACTCTCCTTAACGAAAAAATGAAGAGGTTTACAAGCCAGAATACGATATCTGTTACACAACATAAGCAATGTGGCAACTCAATTTTTTTCCAACTAACCTTGACTACAGCTTATTAATTAGAATGTTTCATGTAACTGTGAAACTGACCAAGTACCATTTTTGTGCTCATTTACTTATGACCATATTTGTAAGTAACCAATACAACACATTATTTTGGGATTTAAATTTATAAACAGGATATTGTCGAGGTCCACAAGTATTCTCAGGTTGTTTGTTCATGTAAAAATCAAAATCCTGAATATTCTCTGGCTTTAAATTAAGATGTCAATCTTAAATCAGCAATTATTTCAAGTCCTTAAGTGATAATGGAAAATATATTTCAGTTTAGATATCAAGACATGAAAATATGTTAGAAACATAATTTTTGTCGAGTGCAAATTTCAGAGTTGTTCATATCGGATGGAACTTGGGAAACTGATGTTGGAGATATGAACTGTAGGCTCTATATACAGTTGAGTGAGATAGGGGCCAGTGGAGGGCTTTAGTGAATACAATATTAAACCTGTCAGCTCAAAGTTATTTTGTTGATTTATTATGTAATATGCATTACAATGACTCTTGCATCCAAATTCCTTTTGAAAAAGTTAAACTGGAAATATATAAAACAGTTATTCTCCCAGTTATACATATTATATGGATGTGAAACATGGATTCTTACTTTAAGGGAGGAAAGGAGATTACAAGTATTTGAGAGTAAAGTTCTTAGGAAAAATTTTAGACCGAAGAGGGATGAACAGACAGGTGAATGGAGAAGACTACATAAGAGTGAACACATTGTCTTTATAGGAAGCCAGATATAATAAGAACAGTTAAGTCTCGTAGACTGATGGGCGGGACATGTGTCACGAATGGGGAATGAAAGACGTGCATGGAAGCTTATAGAAAAACCAGAGGGAAAAACACCCAGTTGGTAGACCAAGAATGATATGGGAGAATAATATTAACCATGATTTGAGGGAAGTAGATTATACAGGGAATGATTGGAAAACATTAGTTCAGGATAGGGATGTATGGAGAGCTTATGTCCATGTGGCCATGAACCTATGGGTTTGATAGTGTCAGTGAGTTAGTTATTATGTAAGGTACAGTTTGTCTTTATATAAGTTCCCTACAGATAAAAATCTCACAGATTTGTATCAGGGATCTAAAATCACAAAATTTGCTATTAGACTGTACACAGAATACTCTAATTTCTTGTAGCTGTCCAGAACAGGATTGTAACCTAGTTTTTCCCCAAATTGATTTTTAGGTGGAAAATGGTTGTTAATTGTAAATGGGTTATTATTCCATGTATAAATCAAAATTTGGAAAACAGTAAGGGTTACGACCTTGATTGGGCAGCTTTTAAATTTTCAAAAAACAGCCATTGATAAAATTACAGTGTGCAGTAAAGTTATACTCTATATTTTTTTCTTCATAGACTACCATTGCTGCACTGTGTATGTGCACTTGTAATTGTCTTGTAAACACAAAACCAAGGTTCAGAAAATAATTATTTAGGAAGTGATCTTCTTCTTCTTCTTCAAATAATTAGTAGGATTTTTCATCCTGTTTATTTCCAAAATCACTCCTCGGAGGACGACATATTGGATGTGCATCCACTATCTATCCATCTCTTGGCTGGTCTTCATCTTGTTCTTCTCTTGTCTGTTGGTCTACCTTCTTTTAGCTCTTTTTGCAAATTGGTTGTCTTCCATTCTTTCTGTATGACCTTTTCAATATTTTCATCTATCTATAATAAATTTAGTTATGTCTTGAATATGACATTTGTTCTTAATTTCTGTGTTGTGTATCTTATCAAATAATGTTTTCCTCTGAATAGTTATTAAGATCTTCATTTCACATATGCTTATTATTTGTTTAGTTTTTGTCATATCACCCCTAGTTTCTGCTCCATATACAATAACTGGTAGAACTATCATTTTGTATATGCGGATTTTGCTTTCTATTGACATGTTTGTTGCACCAAATTAAATCTTTCATATATCCTGATATTTGTGCTGCTTTATCAGCTTGTTTCTTTACTTCTTTTATTAAATTTTAGTGTTCGTTATTAATATACCTAAATAATTAAATTGTGATACCTGTTCTTAAATTTTTCTTTCCACTTCTATTAATAAAAACATATTAAAAAGAAATATGCAGAAGAATACAAAGTAGTGCAAAATGTTACCATTTAATTGAAAGCCTATTATGATATTATAATATGTCATTAACTTCTAAAAAAATATATATATATAAAACACATTTTAAACCTATGTTAATTTATGGAGCCTAAATGTAGACAGTAACAAACAGGATTTAAGAAGAATTCAAGGAACAGAGATGAAGTTTTTAAGAAGAATGGCTTGAATAACCAAAAAAGGAAGAATACAGAACACTAAAGTTAAGAGAAATTTTGGAGTTTGATAAAATACAAAATGGAAGGTAGTAGAATGAGTTGGATGACTACATTAAAATAATGAATATTGGAAAGATAACTTGACTAACTCACTCACTGGCCCAATTGAACCCATAAGTTCATGGCTTCAAGGACATAAGTTCTCCATACATCCCTATCCTGAGCCAATGTTTTTTTCCCAGTCATCCCTTGTATAATTTATCTTCCTCAAACCATGGTTAATGTTATTCTTCCACCTCATTCTTAGCCTACCTACTGAGTGCTTTCCTTCCTTTTGTTTTCCTACAATGAGTTTCCATGCCACATGTCCTACCCATTCATACGTCCTACGAAACTTAACTGTTGTCCTATTACATCTGATTTCCTATAAAGATCTTAATCGTAGCTCCCTGTCATGTAGTCTTCTCCATTCATCTGTCTGTTCATTTACTTTTGACATTTCAAACCATTTGCTCTTTAAGACAATGCACTCAGAATTTACAGATTGGGAGGGAACAGAGACCAAGAAGTGGGCTGAGATATAGATGGGAAGAATGTTGAGGAAACAGGAATTGAATAGATGGAAATTATAGAAGAGGAGAAATGGAATCACCAATATATATTTTATATGGAAGCTTTTGTCCACTCTAGGCTCAACTCCCATAATGTGACATTCGACACGAATGAGGCCAATCCTTTGATTTTTCATCATTGTCCTAATATAATCCCTAGTTGATGAAATGAAGTGTAAAAAATAGTAATAGGCCTACTGATTAATAATAATAATAAAGACTAGTAAACAAAAATACTTACTTTCGAAGTACAGTAAAACTTGTTCAAAACAGCATCGCATGGGACCAATTTTTTTCCACATTAGACATTCCGCATTATAAAAAAATTATTAACCAATCATATATTATGGAGTACCGTATACATCTTTTTACATACCTTGGATTAATTGTAGTTCTGCTGCAGTTGGAAAGTGAAGTATAGTGTATATGAGCTACTTCGACGGTAATGCGCGACAAAACAGTCCCGTTTCGTCAGCATTAAAAATGTCTCTTAGGCGCATGTCTTGAAATTAAACTATGCAGTTTTGGTTTCAACTCACTAACTATATTTTTGTCCACATCCTTTGATTCCTCACAAATTTCATTCCACACTACATTGTGTCGTCTTTTAAAACTGTACAGCCAACCTGAAGATGCCTTGAAATCATTATTCTCTAGGGATATAGCAACAGCTAGAGCTTGACTTTGGAACATCGATCCGGAAATTTGGAGATTTTTTCATCATGGTCTTGTAAAACACTTCCACACTACTTCATTGATTTCTTAATTACTTTTTTTTTTCCCCTCTTCAATTGATCATTTTCTTGCATCCATTCATTCATTATTTTTTCTTTGTGTGTTTAAAATCTCATTAACTTGGATTTTTCTACATTTAAATTTAGTCATTATTTCGCGTACTGAGAGTTTGTTCTTCTTTATCTTCAATCACTTTCACTTTTTCGTTTAATGACAATGATACATATGATTTAGCCATCTATACTCCATAAATTCAGAACACTACCTGTTAAAGATATGTACACAATCAGTCTCAGATCTTAAACTAATTTAAGATTTTACAGTGCACTGGTTATTTATAAGACATGTCACACACAAATATTTGTTAAACAAATCTGTATTTTGCAAAACGGGTGTGCAGTGAGGCCGAAAGAAAATTTCAGATACAGGTAGAAACTCTACTTCACCCGGCGGCAGGATTCATCACTTATTGTTATTTTGCCTAACAGGAATTCAATGAAGTGGAAACTAATCTATCTCTCCACCTTATAAACTTTTTTTTCTTGAATTGTGTAGAAATATTTTTCCATTTCTGCGTTGGACAAATTCCATTTTATGCAAAATAAATACACGTAAAATTACTATTATTTTGCTGGGACCAATAAATTTGTTCACATTGGACAGATTTCCGCATTATTCACGTTCTGGATTAAACAAGTTTTACTGTAGCTTACTTTTCATATCCATAATATTTTTAGGTATGGAAATAATTCTACCACATTTATTCAGCCATTAAAATCACAGTGAATTATACAGAAATAATCTTATTTTTGCATTATACAATCTACAAAAATTTTAGAAATTCTTCTTCTCTTCTTCTTTTTCCTTTCATGTGATAGACCTAACAGTCTGTTACAGTCTCAATCCAATGTTGAAAAGGTCTGCCTAATGATCTCTTGCCTGGTGGCTGGTAATTTAAGATTTGACGTGGTATTCTTGTTCGGTCATTCTTCTTACGTGAGATTTCCAGTTGTTTCTGTATTATTGAATATATTCCATAATTGATTCTGTTTGTAATTCTTTGAGAAACTCAGAATTCCTTCTATGGTCTACTCTTGAGTAACCTGCAGTATGTCTCATAAATTTCAATTCTGCCGCAGTTAGTCTTTGTTCATCTACACTGCAAATTGTCCAGGCCTCACTACCGTAACATAATATGGGTCTGTCCAGTGTTTTATAAATTCTAGTTCGTATGTGTTGCTGTACTGTGTTTGGCTTGAAAATATTATTTATAATTCCTGTTACTCTGTTAAATTTTATAATTTTTTACTAAAATCTTGGTATCCGAGGTAGTTATTATTATTATTAACTCAGGTAATAAAGAGTACAGTAAAAGTTCTCACTTTGGCGATGTGTGTATGATTATCTACTAATGTCTAACAAAGTAGAAGTTTGTCATGTAGCAAACTGAGTATTACTATACCTTTAGTTCATTAATAATGGCTAGTAATAGTTTTGTTCAATGCTGTATATGACTCATTAGAGAGATAACCTATTTTAGAAAATTATTTATTGACTTGTGTATATGGTTGGTTTTTATCTACTTGCTACAGTTTGACATGGATGATATATGTATTTTGATTTCAAAGCGGTCATCCCATTTTTTAAAATCTGTCATAAGAGAACGTAACTGAAACATGAAATTAATTTTTTTAAGAGCGTAATATCCTGAGCATTCCTATAAAGTAGCATTTGAAAACAAAAGAAGCTTGAGGTCATAGATGAAGTGAAAGTGCATTTTGTTTATGATTTAAAAGAAGTTATGAGTGGGCCTATAAAAGAATCTGTTTTTAATGACTTATGTGGATAAATAATATTAGTATTAAAAGAAATGTTGCATAAAAAATTATTCAATAATTATAAATATCACCTATATAAGTATAAAATAGATGAAACTGGCAGAACCATGTTAAAAGAATGAACCAACTGAGAATCCCAAGATAAAATCCTACATTACACACCTTATCACAGAATTGTAGAACAATTGACTAACAATGAGTTGAGTCCACAACAGACCACAAGATCTAATGCCTGGTCTCTATAGTATGATATATTTATGATATTAAGAATTTACAGATCGATTAAAAGAAAAGATGGAAAATTTAAAGGAATAATAAAACAAAGTGCTTCTATAATTTCATAAATAAACTAATAGTCTAAGATCCGGCTGCAAGATTACTACATTCATTGAGTTTATGAACAAAATCTATTTTTTCATAAAATTGTGAATGACTGAACACACTTTTACCAAGTTGCCTATTAAAATTTGGCCACCAGTATGTTTAATTAAATTTTAATTAATTTATTTATTCAAAATAATTTGATTCACTTGTTATTAAAATAAATTATAATCCAGTTCGAAGAAATTTATGTATAGAGCTTGAAAAGTTTTGGTTGCCATTGCAAACTTGGCTGTAAACCTCCTCGCAGTGGGAAGTAATACCACTGCCCTTTATATATACTACGTACAATGTATATACAAAAATGTATCCAAAAGGTAGTGTTAATATACATTATATGAAACAAATCACAGCATTTTAAATGAACTGAACTTTATTTGAAACAGTATAAAATAATAAATACATACTTACCGCCATTTTATTACTGATTGATGTCACAGCCTGCTGTAGCTGCGAGGAGGTTTACAGCCAAGTTTGCAATGGCAACCAAAACTTTTCAAGTTCTATACATCGATTTCTGCAAACTGGATTATAAGTAATTTTAATACAAGTGAATCAAATTATTTTGAATAAATAAATAAATTATATTTCCATTAAACATACTGGCAGCCGAATTTTAATAGGCAACTTGGCAAAAATGTGTTCAGTCATTCACAATTTTATAAAAAAATAGATTTTGTTCATACACTCTATGAACGTAGTAATCTTGCAGCCTGATCTTGGACTATAACTGCAATCATTTTGATTTTATAGATTAACACTTTCAAGGATTGACATAGTTTTATTTTAGGAAGAAAAAATATTCTGATGGTATAATTGATATCATACTAACATACAGAGTCAGCAATTTGGGGTTCGAGTCCTGGTCCAAACATTAATTTTTCTTTCTAAAGTATAAGTGCAATAAAGTTGGCATTGGTAGAATTAAAATAACCAAATTAAGTAAGCCTACTGGTACTTTTGGAAGTATGTAGCAAAGAAATTGAACAGTTCATTAAATATGAACACATCAGTGTAGAAATTAAGAGCACAAACACAGTTATTAGGAAGCCAATATAGTTAACAAGATTGGTGGTTAGTAGCTAATTAGGAATAATAAACATGTGAGGAGTAGAACCAAAATAAGAACTTAAGTCTGTTGTTAGATCAGTTATGATTATAGAACCCAGAAAGTAAGCAGTCAGTTCTGGTTGACTAATTGTTACCATGCTTACCTCTAGTTTTAAAGTTCATATGTTCAAACTCGGCTAGAGTTGAAGGACTTTTAAGGGAGTAATATACCGAGTATTGTTTACTCTGGAAAGAAAGTAAAATCATGGATTCTGTGTAGTAGATTTATGGCATGCAATATAATCTCACATGTTGTCATTGAATACAATTTTAATTTATATGCTTGTATTAATAAAAAATATATATCCCCTGATGAGGCAAAGGTTTTGGCATTAGAAACTATACACACAAATTACCCTTCTGAAAACTAAACACACATCAATACAGTTAGATCTCTCTTAGATGATACTGGAGCAGGGGTAGGTGTAACATGCCAATTCTTCTCCTTTTATAAACACACTGTAAGAAATACTACTAATTTAGATGGTGAAATTGAAGCCATTAATATCTTGCTTAATAACATTTTTAATTGGCTACAACATTGCAAAAAAATTGTCATTCTATCAGATTCCAAAGCCGCAATTCAGACCATAGCATTAACCATGTATGCAAAAATGGGAAAAATATTAGAAATTCAAAACATGGTTCAGACAGTCTGTAATCACTGACGATGGGACTAAGAAGCCCTGAAACATATGTTCGACAAAAACAACTATAAGAGGTAAGAATGAATAGACAAAATGTTTTAATATTAAACAAATCTCTTAATGTTACTTCCTATTGTATTTTAAATGATTCAGACTATTGAGAAACTTGGTTAACATTGTCTTACAATGAATTCCAGCCCATTGTGGAATACAAGGGAATGAAAGAGCTGATATACTTGCAAAAAAAAGGATGTAAAATTAAGCAGAAAATAACAAATGCATTTTCTTATGAATCAATTAAAATAATTATAAAGAAAAAAATTAATGATAATTACAATTCCAATTTAATTGAAAAAGTAGGAAACAGAAATATAAAAATACTGTTAGAAAATCCATCTATAATTCTGGAGTACCATGAAAATCTGCAGACTTACTACAGGACATGACTGCTTACGAAAACATCTTCATAGAATTGGTGTATTAATGTCTCCAGAGTGTATATTGTGTTCTCAAGGTGTGGAAATGGACAGAGAACATTTAACAAACTGTGTAGCTCTTCAAAATTGTCAAGATGCGACATTCAGGTATTGGATACAAGAAGGAGAATAATTTTGTTGTTAACTCCAGAGCATTAGCTACATACATACATACATATAATCTCATATCTGAAATGAGGAGTCTCTCAGCAAAATTCTGATCTCTTATGCCCATGATATTGAGTTGTTGAAGAATCTTGTTCTTCTAGTCTAGTATCCCTGTTCTGGGGATTAAGTTTTGGACAAAAGTCTCCATTTATATTCATCATTCCATGTTTCCTCTTCTATCCATTCAACGTCTCTTTTATTGACATTTTTCTTAACTTGTTCTTCCCATCTGTACCTGGCTAACCTCATGATATCTTCCCTCTTAATCTAAATTGATATCCTTCCAGTATTTAGCCGTACCATATTATTCTATTATCCTACATCCTCTATTTTATCCAACTTAAATTTATTTTATACTAGTTTCTATAGTCTATCTCTTCTAGTTTTTTCCCAAGCATGTTTCTGAAAAACCTCATCTCCTTACCTTGAATTCTGTTTAATTCCTTTAATGTTACTGTCTGGGTTCAGTTAATATAGGTTTAAACTATATGTTTTATAAATGATTTTTTTTTACAATTCAATGTATGTCCATTATGCGCCATAGCCGAGTGGTTAAAGCAAGTTGCCTTAGTGCAAAGCTATGGGACTTGTGCTAGTTCGGGTCTCCATGGGAGAAGAAATTTTCTCATGGAATTCCATTCAGTATGGGATTGGTGCCCATCCATCATCGTGAATTCATGAGGAATTTGGGTAGCTACAATAAGTAGCGGCTCCAGGTTGAGAAAACTAGTTATAACGGCTGACCTCATTTTTTTTTTCAGTGTATTTCCTTATTCCACAAGCTTTTATCTGATGGTAGCATTTGACACTACTTTGTATTCTTCTGCTTATTTCATTTTAAATTTTGCCTTCTTTATTAATATCACTTCCTAAATAAGTAAACTCTTTGACTTGTTTAAAATTGTGTCCTCTGATTTTTATTTATTTATTTTTTTTCAAATAAAATATTGGGATTAAACGGAAAAGATTCTTACACAAAGTTGTTAAGAGACAAACTCAGAAGCAGCACCATTTACAATCTCATTAGGACTTTTGAATTTGGAGGTTCATGGCTGCATGGACATAAGCTCTCCATACATCCGTAAGCTGAGCTAATGTTTTCCAATCATACCCCATATAATTAATCATGGTTAATATTATTCTTCCATCTCATTCTTGACCTATCTACTGGACAGTCTCCTTCTGGTTTTTTTTACTAGAAGTTTCCATGCTCCTCTTTCATTCCCAATTTGTGCCACATGTCTTGCCTATTGCAGTCTATGTGACTTAACAGTTCTTATTATATCTGGTCACCTGTCTGTTCATCTCTCTTTGGTCCAATAATTTTCATAAGATAATTTTTATTAAATACTTGTAAACTTTTCTACTCCCTCAAAGTAAGATTCCATATTTTGCATCCATATAACTGGAAGAATAACTATTTTGTATATTTTTAGTTTACTTTTTTGAGAGAAGTTAGGATGACAGAGAATATAATGTAATGTATAGTAGCATACATTTCCAGAAATGAGCCATGTTTCATTTCTATGTGTACTTCATTCCAGTTGGTAATTGTTATTCCTAGGTATTTGAATTCAGACACTTCTTCAAAATTTCTCACATTTGTTAACTGTCCATTTTGATTATTTAACATATTTCTACATGTGACTATATATCTGGTTTTATTGTTATTTACTTCCAATCCCAGTTTTTTTAGCATTATTTACTAGAATATGTGTTTTGGCTTTTAGTAATAATCGCTTAATAATAGTAAATAATATAAATTTACTAAAAATAGTAAATCATTAGCATAACAAAAAACTGATTAATACCATTGAGTTGTGCATGCCCACTTTATCCTTTAAAGATTTGAATGCATGCTCTAGTACAAAATTGAATAGGAGAGGAGATTAGTTCAACTTCTTGCTTTAACTCATTGTGAATTTCGAAAGTATCTGAAAACTGTTTACCAAACTGCACCCTAGACCTTGTGCTATTTAGACACATTAAAATAAGTGTTTACCAACCTTTCAGGAATTCCAAATTCCGGCAGTATACCATAACTTCTCTCTAAATTGAATATCATAATATGGCCATTTATTTTCTAGAATCTGTCTTATACTAGAAAACTCTTTTGTAACTTATATCCTCAGAATCCACATTGACACATATTATGGCTATTAAAGTCACTATTTTCATTAACTTTTTCATTATTCCATAAAGTTTTGTAATAATCTTCCCACTGTCTTGTTATATTTTTGATATTTTCTATATCCTTTTCTATTTTATTTAGATGATTAAGAATTTTATATTTTGGATATTTGTTGCATCTTTTTCTGGTTTCATTTAGACAAGTTTGTATTTGTCAACTATTTTTGAGTCTACTGTTTTTGTTTACAAATATTTTATACAAACTTTTTTTAAACTAATTTTAGTACTCTTTTATTTCTATTGTTTGTTTTTGTTCCTAATATTTCAAATGCAGTCTTTTCAATAACATTTTAATATCATTCCATTTATTAAATTAATATTAAGAAGCTAGTTTTTTGGCACCTGAGTTGCCATACACCCTTCATCTTCAGTAATACAGCTCTGCCATGATGGTAGGATTTAGCAGAGAAAGACTATTTGAGACCTAGCTTTGTGGAATATTTTTTGGGTAGTAATAGTTCATCCTTACTTCCACTCAAACTATATCTGAAGCAAAAAAAAAAAAAGTAGAGAGAATAATGAACAGTTTATTAAAATGAGAACAATAAACTGTATATTAAAAGTGGGAATATTATTTAGTTAAGTCTCAAAGATGGGTTGGTAAAGTAAATAAAATATTGAGTGAAAGATTAGTGTAAGAATTTCTATATATGGAAGATATTTTAAGTAAAGATATAGGGAACAAAAATCAAATGTAAAGCTGAGGACACAAAATATTTAAATTAAATGAAAATCTAGAAACTAGATGTACAGGATAAAAGGCCAGACAGTTGTCAGACAAGAAGAAGAAATATCATCATCATCTGGTATCATGGCAGCTGCCGCGGTCTTCTGGAAACCAAACGCCATTCCTCTCTGTCCATCCATTGATCTTCCTCCATTTCTCTGATATTCATAGTTGCTTGTACCCCTTCTATCCAAGTTTTCTTCGATCTCTCTCTTCCTCCTTTCCATTGGGATCCATTTCATAACAATTTTTGGCAATCTTTGTTCTGGCATTCTTTTGACATGGCCATACCACTGTAATCTTTTCTTTTCTGTAATGTCTATGATGTCCGGCTTCTCTTGTGCACCCATAATTTCCTTTATTTCGTATTCTATCCATTCTAGATTTTCCAGCTGATCTTCTTAAAACATCCATTTCTATACTTAAAATTCTTTTCATTTCCCTGGTAGGAATTTGCCAGACTTCAGCACCATATGTTAAAATGCTCTGAATTATGGTTTGATATATTTGTAATTTTCTATTTTTTGTAATATTTTTGCTCCACCAAACAGAGTTTAAAGCATTTATTGCTTATTTTGTTTGTGCGATTCTATTTTTAATTTCCATTGTGTTGTCGCCTGAATGGTCTAATTTTGTTCCTAAATAAGTGCATTCAATACTAGCTTTTAGTTCTTCTCCATTGTTGAAATTTATCTTCTTTTTCCTTCCAAGTATTAGGCCAAGGCCTGTTACGATCCTATAGAAAATTTTCCCTCCAGCGTTTCATAGGACAGCCCAGTGATCTTTGTCCTCTTGGTATATAATTATAAACAGCTTTGGGGGTCCGATTTGAACTCATTCTTTCAAGATGATGTTTCCAATTTAGTTGGTACTGTTTAATATATTCCAAAATTGCCTTCCTTTGGCCAGCAACCAATCGAAGGGACTATTATTATGCTTTCAAGTCTTATACGAGAATTTCCTGGAAGGATTGTTGAAATTTATATTTTCCATTTCTTCTCCTATACACAGGTATTTAGTTTTCTCAATGTTTATGTAAGTCCCCATTTTTCATATTCGTCTTTTAGTTTTTTAACCATATATTCTATGTCATCGTGGTCTTGTGCTATTAATACCGGGTCATCTGCAAAATTTAGTGAATATACATGTGTACTTTGGATGGATATGCCCATTTTTTGACATTTTTTCCTCCAGTCTCTTAGTACTCTTTCGAGATAAATTTTAAATAGAGTTGGAGATAGACTGCAACCTTGCCTTAAACGTTTGTAATAGTAAATTCCTTTAAGAAGAAATATAAAAGCCAAATTCATTTCTACATGTGTACATAGTTAATCATAATCTTTACAAACTATCTGAAAATATTGACAGTATCTGATTTTCTTAGGTATGCATGGATGTTACATAAAAGTGACAGCATTCATCAAGGACAAAAAATAAGTAGATAGTAAAATTTTGTTCCCAGCTATCATTTGGGTATCATAATTTATTATATAAACCATCTCATCAATCTTATAGATAATGGGATCTTTGGCCTTAGATTGAATAAATGGCTGTTATTAAATTAAATACTGTAACAATGAAATGAAAATAATATTTTAAGGACATCTGTACAATACAGTAGTTTTCCTTTAATCCAAAATTTTACTCCTTCATAAATTCCTATCTTGAGCATCTTCCTTTGTCAATTTTTTTAATTTTTTCCTGGCTCCATCCATCAATTGCTCTTGCGGTTTTTCTTCTTATTCTTTTTCTTCTATATTGACATTCCCTTCTAAGACTATTTTTGGAATTCTTCCTTCCCCATTTCTTTTAACCTGCCCAAAACATCTCAATTTCTATTCTTAAGTAACTTGTAAATTATTTTTATCAACTTAATTAACATACTGGCTTTACCTAATATGGAAATACATGACCATATGGACATAAGTTCTCCATAAGTCTCTATCCTGAGTTAATATTTTCCAATCATCCCCTGTATAAGGATTTCCTGAAGTAGTATCTGCCAAGAAATCCAAATGGGGGACTATTTTACCTCTGGAAAATTTTATTCCGCATTTCTTGACAGTTGAATTTTTATGGTGAAAGATTGTTACTCTTTCAACCAAGG
This sequence comes from Diploptera punctata, assembly GCA_030220185.1. NCBI lineage: Eukaryota > Metazoa > Arthropoda > Insecta > Blattodea > Blaberidae > Diploptera > Diploptera punctata. Next base: position 336,680 of record JASPKZ010007416.1, on the reverse strand, counting down.
TATATTTTTTTTAGTTTGGCTTATTGTCTTAGACCTGTTGGCATGGGTGACTCTTTTGGTAGTAATGATATTGCCTGCATAGCTTTTAAGGTTATGTAAGTAACCAAGCCACTCCACCACAACAAGGTTAAGGTACCATCAGAGGGTTTATACTTTCATGATCTAATTCTTTCATTCTAAAATTAAAATTTAAAATATTAATAACAATAAAACTAACAATAATAATACAATTAAGGATTCATTATAACAATGATTAGTGATTAATGGCATATCCCATTGTTGAGCCATAGCCTCTCCTTTGCCAGGATTTAATATACCGAGTTCATTTTAGTTACCTTATTTGCCCAAAGATATCATGAGTGGCATGCAGTCAACACACCTACTAAATGAGACATCTAGCAGGCAAGTATGATATTACTAGGTTGTTTGAGATTGGTAAATTTTGCTTATAGGCCACTTTGTTCAGGCTTAAGGATTTTTTACAAGCCTGAAAATCTTCAGATTCTGGATCCATGGGTTAAAGTCTAAAGGTTGGTTGTTGGATGTGATGTCCCACGTTGTAGATATATAATTATAATAATTTGGATCACTGTAATTTTGCCACGGCATTGATGACTCACTTCAGGGGAATGAGGAAAAGTTTCTTACATAAACAAATAACGACACTTTGTTAACAGTTAAACTAAATGTTATTTTATTAAAGTTTTCACTTCTGTTTAGATTAATCTTGTAGATCAATAATTTAAAAGATTCCGGCTTAGGTTAATAAATTTCACTTATAGAAAACTATTACTTCTTATATGTAATGGATGATGATTTCCAACGGTCAACTTTTCAATCTAACACTTTATTTCCATTTATGAATTATTTATGTTCAAGATGAATGGAATTTATACTTCAATATGATTTTCCATTACTTTGACACCATTTTGTCAACTAATATCAAGAAATGAACTATAATTCTCTTATTTCTTGATGACCTGTAGTTTTACATGTCTGACTTCTTTCAAGTATTGTAGCCATCTTTTTGTTCTGTTATAACCTGAAAGTTCTGATTGGTCCAACTGAAAAGGAAGGAGTACTACTGGCTGACTCCCATCCAGTTCGTCCAATCCCATTTATTTGTTTATAAAAAAAATATCAATTCAAATATTTTAAGTATTTTTACATATATTAAATCAATTAGAAAAGCATCTAACTGTATTAACAGTTTATATTGACCAGTTTGAATTTTTTATATACTTATAAAAAATTTGAATTCTCTAAATCAATCTTATGTCCATTCTTAATAGAAATAAATATAATATATTCAAATATTAAATAAACAAAACAAAAACCCTTATTATTATTATATGGGGATAAATATCCGGTTTTAAGTCCCTCCCGGAGGACTTGCTCCTTGGATTTTTTCATCCTAAAAAATCCATAGACTGTGGTCGAGTTTGAACCTGTGACCCTCAGGCCCAGAGGTAAGGAGAATAACCACTAGTCCACCATGGCTGACATAACAATGAATGGTGCATGAAAATTGCTCCCAGAAAATCATAATATAATAGAGTTTGAAGGAAGTACAATTTTAATAGTAAAACACATTGAATTATACTATTACATACACAGCTGGGGGGGGGGGTAGGAGGAATGCAACACCTTCAAGGACTGTGTTGATTGGCACCAGGGTATATTATGTGCATACTTGAGGTGTTGCAGTGTTAGTGATTCATTTGTTGTCATGGTCATCGGAGATCGGATGGTACTCAGGAGGCTTGTCTGTGTACTCTCTGTTTTGACTCTGTAGACAGTAACTATGGTCCTTCTAGAGGTGAAGTGTTTGCAACATTCATTCAATACAACCATGCTCCACCGATGAGTATGTACTTTATTACATTATAGACCTGCAGGAAGCTGGATGGATATACCGATAGATTGCTGCAAATGTTGGGCACAATGAATCGGTGCTGTGTCACTGCTTTCAGCAGTGGTCTGTGGAACATTCCCACATCTGAAGACCGGGTTCTGAACAGCCATGTAGTAGAGATGAACGTCAAGATTGATGTATTATATGAGTAGCAGTGGCTGCCCAAACAGCATCCAGGGAAGAAATATGGACACATTTTGCACCTATTGTGTCACCAAGGACCATTGGGAACTGTCTGCATACAGCAGGATTAAGATCACTTGTGCCTCTGGCCAGGCTACCACTTACATGTACACCATTACATATACTGTAATGCATGTCCACATATACTGCCAAGTATGTCTGCTCTGGTGTCGTAAAAGAGTCTACTGGAGAGTGGAAAGATCTCTGTTGTCTTCATTGATGAGAGTAGGTTATGTCTGTATGCGAGTGATGGACATACATGTGTATGGCATACACCTCTTGAGTGTTATCTTCCAGAGTGTATTCACCGTAACACACAGGCACCATCCCATGCTTCATGGTGTGGGGAGGAGAGGCATCAGTTACAACTCATGGTCACATTTGGTGTATCTGCAGGGTAAAGTAAACAGTGCCCACTACATAGCCTTGGTTGTTAACCGCGTGCTACTGCCATTTCTTTGACAGAAAGGCGATGTGCTTTTTCATCAGGACAATGCACGTCCACATATGGCTGCTGCAACTCAACTTGCTCTTTGTGGTGACAAAATCTGCTCTGGCGAGCAAGATATCAGGTTTTTTGCCAATTGAACATGTATGGGACATGATGCAAGATGCTTGGGACAATTTATCCCAGAATGTCATTCGGCACCTTTATGACCATTTGCATGCGAGAATACACACCTGCATTGCTGTAATAGGGGAGTCTCTGTGTATTGATGCAAGAGTTTGGGCACTCCTTACTGTGACGTGTGTTTCATGTGGTGGTCTGAATTTATCATATACTCCTATAATGATTACTACCTGTCATGTCACTTTTCTATAAAATTAACTTGTCCTTGAGTGTGTTGCATTTTTTTCCCATTAGTGATAATGATTGTACTTATAGCAAATTCAAATGAACTTGGATATTTATTGCCTGCCATATATATATATATAAATGTTTATTTGTTCAACTTTTATGCACTGCCAAATCGTTCATCTGATTGTGATTGGGCATTTTGCAAAATGTTCAGGAGATTCCTGGGATGAACATAGGCTATAAGAGAGTTGTGATACTTAACTCTTACACCCTTAAAAATCACCCTTTGTAGTGAAAAACGTAAAAAAAATGTCCTTTTATGTATGCTTAAATGGCTTATGCTGCCTAAACCATAACACACCAAATTAATGTACACAGAATTGAATATCTCAAAAAAACTCAACAAAAAAGTCCGTGACAGCATATGTTTATCTTTTACGGATAACTCCACAATAACCATTTTTGCCTTTCATTGATGCCAAGAAGATTTGAATAAGTAGATTCCTGGGTAAGCATATCCGCACAGCAGGTATTCTTTTACTGATAATTCAAAATAAATTTTGTCTTTCAGCTCATTTATGCCAAGTACATCGGGATAAGTAGATTTCCAGGCAATGCCGGGTAATCAGCAGGGGTATCTAAAAATAATTACGATATGGCTTTACTTATAATGATTGCTTGAATATTAAATTTTGGAAGATGAAATTTTATTTATTATTTGGATTGAATGAAAGGTAGTTTGGAAATAGAATTAATTAGTTTATTGGTTGTTTTAGCTGCGATAACAAAGAGAGTAAATTTATAATTATTTTTCCTTTTACTTATTCAACTAAACATAAAAACACAATATTCGTCTTTCAGCCAATTTATGCCAAGAACATTGGGAAAGTAGATTCTTGGGCAAAGCCGGGGTATCAAAATATAATAACTAACTAACTCACTGGCACTATCGAACCCGTAGATTCATGGCCAAGCAGACATAAGCTCGTCATATATCCCTATCCTGAGCTAATGTTTTCAAATCATTCCATGTATAATCTACTTCCCTCAAATCATAGTTAATGTTATCCTCCCACCTCATTCTTGGTCTACCAACTGGGTGTTTTCCCTCTGGTTTTCCTACAAGAAGCTTCCATGCACTTCTTTCATTCCCCATTCATGTCATGTGTCCTGCCCATTGCAGTCTACGAGACTTAACTCTTCTTATTATATCTGGCTTCCTAATAGAGACCACGTAGTTTACTGTCATGTAGTAGCGATATAAATTTGTAATTATTTTTCCTTTTACTTATTCAACTAAATGCAAAAACACATTATTATTTATTTAGGTGTAGCAATGCACGCCGGGTATTAGCTAGTATATATATATATATATATATATATATCAATATCATCACTGGCAAGACAGCTTCGTGGCCTTCTTCAGAATTCTACACCTTTCTTCTCTATTCTAAATCAATCTTCTCTAGTTCTTAACACCAAATATCTTGTTCTCATCTTCTCATTCAATGTACAATCCTTCCTTCTCAGTCTTGGTCTCCAATTTTTCTTCTTCCTTCTAGCTTTGATGTGAAAACTTTTTTACAGTTCTCACTAAAATGTCCAGCCCATTCCAACCTTTTAATGTTTATAAATTTTACAATATCTATTTCTTTCTATAATTTATACAGTTCCTCTTATCTTGATCTCTTTCTCCATATTACATTTTCCTTAATAGGACCAATAATTTGTCTAATGATCTTTGTTTCATCTAACTTTGTTAAGTTTCAGACACATAAGATAAAACAAATACTACCATAGATATAAGCCCTAGGCTTATATATTTTTTTGGGGGGTGGGAATTATAGTGATCTATCTGAAATCAATTTTAAAATATTCTCCTTTCTGGATAACATGGCCTTTATTAAATATGCTTTTTATCTTCTTCTTTTTTTTTTTCCTCCATATCTTCCAAATGAATTTTAAAAAATATATTCTATATTTTACATCCATTAGTAACAACTGAATTGGTATCAACAAGTATGTCCAGATCCAGGATTCCTAAGTCAATTTTGAAGTACCAACTTAATGGTAGAAAATAATTGGGACAGCCTAGGAATAGATGGCTGAAAATTTTTTGTAGACTGTAAAAAAAGTGTGCTTTTGGAGTTGAGCTAAGTGCATAGAAGTGCGAACCTTAAGAACAAAACAGAATATATGGATTGAGTTGTAAAATTTGAGTATTTTTTAGATATGTCACTCTTCTTGCATTTGGTTGATGTGTGAAGTTTTTTGAGCTTTACATTCATTAATATTTATTTCAGATTGTGTTCTATTGGAATTTTTATAAAAAGTGTCCAATTTATAGATCAACACTCTTCTTCTTTACTTCTCAATCCCACACTATAAAACGAGTAGTCTAAAGCATCAGTCTTTGGTACAGAGGTGTGGAACTTGTGCTAGTTCGAGCCCTCATGTCGAAAGAAATTTTCTCATGGAATTTTGCCTATCCAGAATCGTGAGGAATTTGGGTAGTTACAATAAGTGACATCTCCAGGTTGAGAAAATCAGTTGTAGTGGTTGGGGAACCCAGCATACTGACCAACATGACACCTCTATACTGGCTAGATGATTGTCCACCTTCGTGATTAACAAATGTGAATGTGAGGCCAGCAGCCGGCTGGTAAGCCATGTCCCTTCTAGCCTTGTATTGCCCCATGAAGTTTTAGTCCTACTTCTTGGAGGTTTGTAATGGTGTTGATTCATTAATCTTGAATGTTTTTGCATATTGAGATCTTATGGTGATTTTGGCATGTTGTCATCCAGATGCTTAATCTACAAAAATATTTTTTCCTCGAAAATTTAAGGGTCATAATTGGTTTAGGATAGCTGGTACATTATTTTTAGTTAAGTATTATATACTTTATTTTGAAGAGATATTTTTGACATTCGGCGAAAAGTGTTAAATTTAATATCTAAGATCGAAAGTGTTATATCGTTTTCTCCATTCTTTTGCATTTTCTGTTCTAAATCAGATACATTATGTAATTGTCCAGGTCCAGGAAATATTTTCGTGTAATTAGATAGGCTTACGTTATAGTAAATTCATTAAATTATCAGGCGTACCTTGCATAATATTACATTTTATTAAACATAGATTTTTTAATTGCAGTTACTTAGTACATGTGTTTAACACTGAAGGGTACAGGGAAAACCCAGGTAAATCACTTTTTCCTTGAAACCTAAGAAATGTACTTTCAGTTGTACAACATCCATACTTCCTTACCTGTATGCCAAACTTTGGAGGTAAATAAATTCACGACTAAACTGTATATTTTATTTTTTTGTCGCTTCTGAATGATAGTGCTTTCTATGGAGAATCTAATGACACCTCAAACTCCATTTCTGGGAGGAGGGGGGAGGACTTACCTGGTTCTTTCCTGTACCTTTTAAATATAGAAATTAATTGCTATATTACAATTTTTTATTTTTACAGAAACTTGTATTGTACAAAATCGTACTTTTAATTTAGTCACTAAAAAGTACCTTTTCTTTTACAAATTAATATTTTATACAACAGCAAGAAAAAAAATTCTGCCCTAATAATTTCAGTCTATCAAAGAACATACGTTCACAGCAGACTATAGTGAATGAGGTCAAAAGACTGATAAACTATCATTAGCAACAAAAGCAGAGTAGAGACATACAAAAGCGCGTGCGCATACTCATGCATGCCACACAAACTCTCACTCACACGTACGCCTAACAAACTCGAACTAACACACACTTACTCACATACTCTCACTCACTCATTCATACACACACGCTCACCAATTCTCACCCACATGCTCATATATTGTCACACACTCATACACTGTTACATGCTCTTACCCTGTCATTCACACTATCTCTCTCAAATACACTTACACTACCTCACTCACACTACCTCGCTCACACACACACACACACACACTCACTCACTCACTCACTCACTCACTCACTCGCTCACTTACCTTTCCGCTCACATACTTTCACCCACACGCTCTCACTCACATGTTCACACCCTCTCACTTATAATAATAAATGAGAAATGCGCACAAAACGTGCAGATACGTATTACATGTAAAGCGCTTTAATTGTCTTTGCTATAAGTACTAATTGATTTAAGTCGTTCTTTTTACAATTATAATATGGTACTTTTCGCATTTTTCTGAACATAAAACACATTTACACTTGTCATTAGGTTATGAAATGTCTTGTTGCAGCATATCTTGTGATGGAAGCCATGGACTGCCAATATAGTAGTGACATGACGCATTTCACAGTTGGATTCTGTCCATCGTCTGTCTTGCATCGCACAGGTCGCATAGAATTCCGATATGTCCATCTTCTTCTCTTGTAGGTCTTGTAAGAGTACATTGTAGGCCTCACTAGATGGCAGAGTAGTGTTGTCTGCAGGTCTTCTATTAAAAAAGTCTCTCTGGTGAGTTCATAAACCAGCCTCGATCTCGTATTCGGTGATACTCCTAAGAGGTATCTGGACTTTACTTTCACCATATCTTCCAGTTGTTTATATGTGAGGTATTCCCATATCAGGTCGAGCCCATACACAAGTACGGATAGTACCTTCAGTCTGAACAGGTCCATGGCGGTGCTGATTGATAGTAGCCTGATGCTTTTAATTTCATTCATGACCCTTATTGCCACTGAGCTACAAGCCGGAGGGTCGAGGGTTCAAGTCCCGTTGGGGGTCAGGATTTTTAAACTGACCCAAACCCTCTGGCGGCACTATGGCCCTGGGGTCGACTCAGCCTCTAACGCAAATGAGTACCAGACGCTTGTTCTGGGGTAAAGGCGGCCGTCACGCAGGGCTGACAACCCGGCTGACATAAAGTGCCGATTGTCTAGAAAAAGTGGGAGCCTTAACCTCCTACCACCCCAAGGGCCTCCGGGCCTGTTGTGGGATCACTTTACTTACTTACCCTTATTGCTGCCACCGTTCTTGTTCTGATGTGTAGTCTGAAGCTCTTCCCTGTTGTCTGTATTGAGAGATATAAATATTTAAAGTTGTTGACTCTCTTGAGGATTTTCCCATTACATTTAACTTTTTCTACTTCGGTCAGCCTGCCGCCTTTCCTGAAAACTATCATTTCTGTCTTCTCTTCATTGATCTTTGTCATTTCTCTTTGCCAGTCGCTTAGTTTATCTATCGCTGTCTGTAGAGAGTTTATGTCTTCCGTTGCGATAGCCATATCATCGGCGTAGATATACATGTTGGCTCATATTATTTCTTTCGCCACATTAAGGGCATTAAACAAGATTGGACTTAGTGGGTCGCCTTGAAGTACACCGTTCGTTTGGGATAGCCACTCAGATTCGCCTACTCCATCATCTATTTGGAGGCAGTTCTTTGCCAGGGCGTTTGATATGAGTATGGTCATACTTGACTTGCCAATTAGTTCCTCAAGCTTGTCTATAAGAAGTTCTCGGTTGACCGAGATGAAAGCTTTCGAATAGTCGATAAAAGCCACATATAGTTTCCCTCTGGATTTTTCCAATGCATGTTTTATTTGGCCCAGTAGATTCTTTGCTGCCATTATCGTGGATCTTTCTCTTCTGAACCCAAATTGCTCTTCAGGAGTAGTGGTTCTAGCTTTTCTGCCAATCATCTCGTTAGGAGTTTCAGCGCCCGGGTTCTAAGGCTATCCTTCAAAAATGCATTCGGGCTGGTTGTATCCTCTTTACCCTTGTAAAGCAATTTGATGGTCAACTTCCTCCATTCGTTCGGTATGTTCCCTAGTTCCATGCACTTCCTTAGGAGAGAGGTCCATATTGGAATGAGTTCTAGTGCTGTCTGTTTTAGGTGTTCATTTCTAATCCTATCTGGACCTGGGGTTCTGTTGTCCTTGGTTTCCTGTATGGCTTTGGCAATTTCTTCTGTGGTAAAGATCTCTTCTGGCTGTGGCATTACTGGTGTCTTCATCAGGGGTCTCGTTTCCTTTGCACAGATAACTCCATTCATGTGTTTTTTCAATTCCTCCATGGGGATGCTGGGTTTAAACTTTTGTTCTTTCGGGCGGAGGGCACGATAAGTGTCTTCTGCTTCTTCTATGATTTTTCTCTGCTCTTCTTCCAGCTTTTTCTTTCCTCTTTTATTTTTTATTTTTTTTTTCATTTTGATAAGATATTTGTATAGTTTTCTTTCTTGTCTATAATCTTCGAGGGCTTGGTCATTTTTTGTCTCTCTGGCTGTATGCAGTTTTCCTAGAGTTACTTCCTCTGCTCGTAACATTCTTTGTCGAACCAAGGTTTTGCTTTTCTATTTAGGTTTTGTGGTGTGGCTCCGCATTCTATGCATTTCGTCAGCCACGTAGCAGCTTCTTCAATATTTCCCATTTGTATTTACTCTTCTATTTGGTTCTTATAAGTATTTTTTGATTTTATTACGTCTAATTTCTTACCAAGTGTTGGATGCCTTCTTCGTCCTACAACACTACGACACTAGTTGGAATAGTCTATATATATATATATATATATAATATATATATATATATATAAATTTACAGGAATATGTTTGCGGATGAGTGCTTTTTCTTTCGTTAGAGGGGCGGCAATTGGAAATATTCTGATACCTCGTACGAGTATTAGGTCTATTGTGCTGCCACCATTGGGACCTATAGAAGTCCAGTCTTCGTGTTTGTTATGTATTGTAAATCCCTCCGTTTGCAGATATGCCATCACTTCTTCCCCCCTGTTTGTCTGTTTGCACAGTTTAGGTCTCCGGCAATTATTATTTTGTCACTCTCTACAGTTGCTTAGAGTTGTACCTATTCGGTCGACTATGTCTGCTGCAGTGTGGTCTGGGTTAAATTACACTGCCACTATGACTCCAATCTCACTTATACGCTCACACAATCTTACCCGTGAAGACACTCTCACGCTTGCACTATCATATACACACGTTCTCGCTCACACACTCACACTTTCTCACTCACACGTTCTCGCTCTCATACACTTACATCTTCTCGCTCATGCATTCACTAGCATGCCCACACTATCACTTGCGAGCTGTCACTCTCACGCTCTCACACTTACATGCTAATACACTCACTCACACGCACACACACAAACACATTCGCGCACACGCTCACTCACACTCACGCGCTCATACGATCAGTCTCTACACGCGAACACATTTTCACTCATTAACACTCACACGTTCACACTCACATATTCACGCCCTCACTCACTTGTTCAGACATTCACGCACACACAATCACGCGCTAGCACACACACGCTCACAAACATTTATTCACATGTTCTCGCTCTCATCCTTACACGCTCACATACGTCCATACACTCTCACACATTCACTTATACGTTCAAACACTTTCACTCACAAGTTCACACACTCATGCTCTCAAACTCGTTCACACGATCTCGCTATCATGTTCACACACACTCACCCACATGCTCACTCACGCACGTTCTCACACTCTCAATCTCACTCTAACACATTCTCACTCACAAGCTCACACACTCTCATTCGCAGTTCACACACCCCCACTCACATTAACCTCATTCTACGATATCGCTATCACGCTGATGCTCATACAATCTCCTACTCACTCTCACGCTCAGACACGTTCACATACTCTCACTCGCCCATTCATACACTTACGCAACACGCTTACACACTCACTCGCACGCGCACACATACTCTTACTCATACACTTTCTCTAACTCATGCACACTCTCTGTCTGTCTCTCTCTCTCTCTCTCTCTCTCTCTCTCCCTCTCTCAAACGCTCATTATTTCTCACTCACATGCTCAGGCATTCATCCACGCTCATATACTGACTCTCACATGCTCAGATACTCATCTACGTTCATATACTGTCACTCACACGCTCATACACTGTCGCACGCTCATGCCCTGTCATTCACACGCTCATGCCCTGTCATTCACACGCTCATGCCCTGTCATTCACACGCTCACACATAAACACTCACTATCTCGCTCACACACTCCCATTCACCTTTTCGCTCACACGCCCATACTCTCTCTTACATGCTTTGCACACTCTCATTCACACACTCTCACATTCTCGCCCATGCACTCACTCACATGCCCACACTTTCACTCGCGAGCTGTCACTCTTATGCTCTCACTCACACACTTATATGCTAACACATTCTCACTCAAGCTAACACACAATTCTCGCACACTCAACGCTCACACACACACACTCATACGATCAATCTCACACGTGCTCATACATTTTCACTCCCTTACACTCACACACTTAGACATTCACACAAAAAAGTCACACTCGCTCTCACATACTCATACTCCCATATTCACGCGATAACTCTCCGGCTCACACACACTATCACGCGCTAGCGCAATCGCTCACACACGCGTTCACTCTCACATTCACTCATTCACACGCTCTCACTCACATATTATCATGCTCACATACGTTCACTCTCTCATACACTCGCTTATATACGTTCACACACTCTCATCTCACTCACACATTCACACACACGTTCACACATTTTCAGTCGCGTTCACACGATCTCTCCATCACGCTCACACATTCACACGCACTCATATGAATACACACTCTGAATCTCGTGTTCACACTGACGCTCACACATTCCCTCACATGATCAGAACGTTCACATACTCTCACTCCCACGCGCACACACACTCATTCGCACACGCTCAAACACTCACTCGCTCACATGCTTATACGCTCACACATTCTCACTCACGCTCGCAAACTCTCACACACTCACTGATACACACACTCCCTCACTCACACGCTCACTAATACTCGCTCACATGCTCTGACACTCGTCCACGCTCATACACTGCCACTCACGCTCATACACTGTCACTCACACTATCTTGCCATCTTGCTCACATACACTTACACTATATCGCTCACACAGTCATTCACCTCTCCGCCCACATACTTTCACTCACATGCTCAACAAACCCTCACTTATACGCTCACACAATTTCACTCACACGCGCAGATACCCTCTCATACGCTTGCACACACTCATTCATACGTTCTCGCTGACACTCTATCTCTCGCTCATGCACTCACGTTCTTGCTCATTCACTCACATGTTCTCGCTCATGCACTCACCCACATGCCTAAACTCTCACTCGCGAGCTATCACTCTCGCGTTCTCACTCACACATTTATATGCTAAAACACTCTCTCACAAACACGCACGTGTGCATACGCTTAACACTCACTCACACATTTTAACTCATCTCACACGCTTAGACACTCTCTCATACACTTCACTCACGCTTATAAACACTCATTCGCACGCTATCACTCATTACATACGTTCATACACTCACACACTCAACGTTCACACAATTTCACTCACACACTTTCACTGACACGTTCACAACTCTCACGCACACACTCACCCTCGCTCACACTCACATACTCTCACTCACACATTCATACCCTCCACTCACGTTCTCTATCACTCACACAATCTCATGCTCACACATTCCCTCACATGATCAGGCAAGTTCACATACTTTCACTCACGTTCACACACTCACTAGCACACGCTCACGCTCTTTCACTCACATGCTCATACACACTCGCTCACATGCACATACTCACTCACACGGTCTCACTCATGCTCATATACACTCACTCACATGCTCACATATTGTCACTTATGCTCACAAACTCTCACTCATGAATACACGCATACTTTCTCACTCAAACGTTCACTAATTCTGACTCACATGCTGAGACACTCACCCACGCTCATATACTGTCACTGACGCTCATACATTATCACTCACATACTCATATACTGTCGCACGCTCGTACATTGTAATTCACACGCTCACACATATTCACTCACACTATCTCTCACATACAGTCACACTATCTCGCTCACACAACTCACTCATACTATCTCGCTCACACAACTCACTCATACTATCTCGCTCACACAACTCACTCATACTATCTCGCTCAAACACTCTCCTTCACCTTTTTCGCACACATACTTTCACTCACGCTCTCGCCCATATGCTCACACTCTCATACACTATCACCCATACACTTACAAAATCTCACTCACACTCTCACACGCGCAGACACTCACACGCTTACACACTCTCAATCACACGTTCTCGCTCACCCACACGCTCTCGCTCATACATTCACGTTCTCGCTCCCTCACTCTCGCTCATGCACTCACTCACATACCCACACTCACTTGCGAGCTGTCACTCCAACGCTCTCATCACAATTATGTGCTAACACACTCTCACCTTCACGCTAACACATACACATATTCGCTCACATGCTTATGCTCACTCACACATTCACACGCCCAGACACATACTCATACTATTAATCACACACGCTCACACATTTTCACTCGCTCGCAAGCTTGGACACTCTGTCATATTCACAAACTCGCTCACACACCCACGCACATTCTCTCACTCGCACACACACCCATGCACTCATTCTCACACACTCATACAATCACGCGCTAGCACACTCGCCCACACACGTACACTCACACGCTCACAAACACACGTTCTCGCTAACATACGTTCACTCACACTCACACGTCCACACACGCTCTCACTGTCACTTTCACATACTCTCATCCTAGCTCACTCTCGCTCACACGTTGACACACACTCTCACCATCATGGTCACGCTCACAATCTCGTGCTCACGCTCAAACATTCCCTCACACGCTCAGACACATTCACATTCTCTCACTCACGCTTACATACTCACTCGCACACGCTCACACGCACTGTCACTCACATGCTCACACATCCTCACTAACACACTCGCTCATGTACACACACTCCCCCCTCTCTCACATACTCAGACACCCACGCTCATATACTGCCACTCACACGCTCATACACTGTATCACACTCATACACTGTCACTCAGACAATCATATAGTCACACGCTCACACCCTGTCATTCACACGCTCACATATTCACTCACACTATCTCGCTCACATACACTTACCTTATCTCGCTCACACATACTCACTTACATTATATCGCTCACACATACTTCAATATCTCGCTCACACTCTCATTCACATTATCGCTCACATACTTTCACTCGCTCTCACATGCTCATACAATCACACTCACACGCCCACATGAGCAGGCACTCTCATACACTTGCACACTCTCATTCACACGTTTTCACTCACTCATACGTTCTCGGTCATGTACCCACTCAAATGCCCACACTCTCACTCGCGAGCCGTCACTCTCACACACTTATATGCTAACACACTCTCACTCATTTTCTAACACACATTCGCGCACACGCTCGACGCTCACTCACACAGACTCACAGTCATACGAACACTCACATTCACGCACTTATGTGATCATTCTCACACTCACACGCTTAGATACGACGTTCACACAATCTCTTTCTTTCTTTCTCTCTCTCTCACTCACACACATTCGCGCACACTCACTCCATCACTCTCACGCTCACGCTCACACACAATCACGCGCTAGCGCACTCGCTCATACATTTTCACTTTCACGCTCACATACTCATTTACACGCTCTCGCTCACATATGTTCATACACTCTCACACGTTCACACACTCGCATATACGTTCACACCCTTTCACTCACACATTTACACACTCTCACGCTCACAACTCGTTCACACGCTCTCGCTATCACGTTCACTCATTCTAACGCTCACTCTCGCTCACATGTTCACACTCACTCAGACGTTTACACATACACACACTCATTTACTTTCACTAGCTCACATGCTCTCGATATCACGCTCACACTCTCACTCATTCCCTCTCATGCTCAGACACGTTCACACACTCACTCACATGCTAACAAACTAGCACACGCTCTCTTTCACATGCTCAAACATTCTCATGCTACCACACTTACACGCACATGCCTACATACTCACATGCTCATACACTCACTCACATGCTACCATGCGCTCACTCACTTGCTACCACACACTCACTCACATGCTACCACACTCCCACTTATATGCATACATACTCACTCGCATGCTCATACACTCACTCACATGATCATAGACACACACACACATGCCACTTTCCTTTTAATTATTTCTGTATTAACAATATTTATAGCTGGTCTTGGTGCAAATTTTGAATATGATTTAAAGAAAATTATATGTGCGCACACATACACACACACACACATATATATATGAGGGTCACTCAGAAAGTTTCTGGACCTAACTATAGTGTTTATGATAGGATAACAGTACCAGCAGCATGTTGGGAGTTCCTTTGTTAGTCAGCTGACATAGTTTCTGTCTGCCCATACCCCTCATCCCTTTGCAGCCGTGGGTCAAATGGTAGGGGGTGACAGGTACTATCACACTGCAACATGGAATTTCAGCAAGAACATTTTCGAGCACTGATTTTCTATGATTTTAAAAGTAGCTTAAACCAGGCACAATCGCTTGAAAGGCTTACACAGGCTTTTGGGGACCTTGCCCCTTCCAGTGCCACAGTTTTCAATTGGTTTGCAGAGTTTAAGAGGGATAGAACCTCTCTTGAAGATGAATAGAGGAGTGGGAGGCCCGTCGATGGCAGTGACTGTGCAAAACATTGATGCTGTGGAGAAGATGGTGCGAGAAGATGCCTGTATGACTTATAAAGATATTGAGGTATCCCTGAGAATTGGATCGGGGAGTGTTACAAAAATTCTGCACATCTATCTTAGGGTCAGCAATGTGTCATCTTGTTGGGTGTCACATAGACTCACTGAAGGTCAACACATCACTCGAGTGGTATGGTACCATGAAATGCTTTGGAGAGTCAACAATGGGAACAAACAGTGAAAGCTGGGAATTGTTTTGGGCTCATATTCCATGAATCTCTACATGGCTTTCATTAGTGGCATGGGAAATGTCCAACTAATAATCAACCCTAATTCATGTGTTATGAAGCATGTATGGTGTTATGTTGTTGACAACAACATAAATTCTTTCTTATAACTCTTCTAATTACATACTGGTATTATATAGATCAGATCCTTAACAAATCCCCATAAGAAAAGAAGAGGTTGTCTTAGGTCTAGTGATCTGACAGACCATATTATGTATGGTGATCTTCTGATCTCATATTATGTATGGTGATCTTCTGATCTATCTTGCAGACATCATTTCATAGGAGATTATCGTCATGATGTATGAGTCAAATATAACATATTAACTTTTGTAATCATGTAGCCCACTGTTATGTATCCATTAACATGTCTGTCCATCTCTCTTTTTCCAAAAATTTTAATAGACCTTTACATTTTTTTTTTTTTCACTCTTTAGTAAATTCCAAAGGAATGAAGCTGCAGAGACTTTTCATGAAGATGATTTTTAAAAGCCTGACACTTATACAATTAACAACAACATTGAATTAAAAGGCCTCAATCTCCTCTTTAAAATGCCATTTTGGATGCATTGTTTTGAAATTATAATTACCATATTTTACGGACTATAAGACGCACTTTAATTTTTAAGCAATTTTTTTTTAAAATAGCATTTTTACCATTTTTATTATTAGATTGCAAAACCAGACAAAAAAAATTCTTAGTTTATAAAACCATTTGTGATATTTAAAATCCCTGAAAATTGTCATCTGAACTTTCTTCTTCTTCCCTTTTGTCATCATCGCTGTCCTCTTCATATATGAGATGGTCCTCTCACTCTAGACCATGACTGTTTTATCCACTGACACACTTGTTTGATTGTATATTGTTTTAAAGCTCCCTTCGGCTTCATCCATCATCCATTTGTTCAAGTTCACTGGCATCATAGACTTCAATGATGCATCATAGGCTAGACAGTGTTCTTGGTTTGTGATCGCAGGGTGGGAGGGAGACAGTGTTAGCAAGTTTGTGAATCCCCGCAACTCAAGTTCGTCGCATCGGTGCACTGCTGCTGCCAGTTGAATCTATTGTTGCCAGGTAGAGATATAATTCCTGCGGCATTGAATATATGGCCATTTTTAAGACTGGCGGGAATTTTAAATCAAACATTGCACATTTTTATATTAATTTTGAGTATAAGATGCACCTGAATTTTGGAGGCAACTTTTTGAAAAAAAAAAGTGCATCTTATAGTCCGTAAAATATGGTACTTTTATTGTACTTGTAAGCAGAACATGGTGTACAGTAATATAATGTACGGTTAAAAACTATAATATAGTTACCTTGTAGGTCCGTCTCCTCAACTTAAGTTCTTTTAAAACTCTGTAGGCCTTTCGGGACTAGTCCCATCATCAGCAGAATGCATTAGGTCCGTTCTTGTTGACCCTTGTTGAAGCACTGACTTGGTTGTGAGAATTTTGTACAGAGGATTGTGTGGATTAGGTGTGTATTCATTGCATTCATGCATTCTGCTGATGATGGGACTAGTCCCGAAAGGCCTACAGAGTTTTAAAAGAACTTAAGTTGAGGAGACGGACCTACAAGGTAACTATATTATAGTTTTTAACCGTACATTATATTACTGTGAACTAATACCTCAACGGAAAATCACCATGAATTTTACTAGAACATGGTGTACATGTTTTTTTTCTTAAATATTTGTTACGATACACCCCTCAAACATCTTGGTAATTTCTCAAATAAGTTTATGCAAACAATTATTGATGTATATTGAAATTAATGTGGGAAGTAAGCATTATGAGGTAATAATCATTTAAATTTTCTCCGATCAATTAAACACATTATTGATGTACATTACAAGAGTTTTAAAAGTTCTAATTTAGAACATCCAGATATAATCATTGGAAGTTGAAATTTGCACATATCCTCAATACTGCTAAAGAAGATATTAATAAGGATTTTTACAATCAGTTAAAAAGATAATTATGTGGATTTGCATTAACAAGAAACTAATTCACCTAAAACTAAAAAAATTCAGCTTAGATAGGTTAATGGATGAATCGCTGGAAAATTAGCTGGTACATAGCTTAAAAAGCAGCATTTTGCAATACTTGAAAACTTATTAACTGAATAACTCAAGAAAACAATAAATTCTCAGGCTAACTGCATCTGTACAAAAGTAATAAATTTTTTTAAAGGAACATAAGACATTTTTGTATTTTGTGTGCTTTACATTTGTTTCAATATTGGCTTATAAACATCTTGGCACTAATTGAATTGTCTCTTTCTTTAGGTAAATTTTTTTATCGCTCACCTCATTCTTCTTTTTTTTTAAACTAGTTTCAGAACTTTGTACTTCAGTTCCATCTTCAGTAATTTCGTTATCATTGTTCTGTTCGTCATGAAGAGCCGCCTTTTGCTCCCTCTGTTGGTAGACTGAAAAACCTCATCAGATATTTTTCCCGTGAATTTCAGTTCATTAATTTCTCCTTTTCGTTTGAATGAACTTTGAAATTTCCGGGGAAAACAACCTTATTTCGACGTTCTTCAGTCTACCAACAGAGGGAGCAAAAGGCGCTCTTCAAGACGACAGAACAATGGTCACGAAATTATTGAAGATGAGACGAAGTATACAGTTCCGAAACTAGTTTGAAAAAAGAAGAAGAATATGAAGTGAGTGAAAAAAAAAATTATATCTAAATAAATATACCTCATAGTGTGAATTTCTAAAAAGGTAATGTCTCTTTCTTTTTTGATATCTGGAACCTTTCTTGAAATAACATCACAAGTAATTCATGTTTATTGGAGATATATTCTTTTCCTCTCTTTCTAATATCCTCCCCCCCCCCAAAAAAAAGCCATAAATTGTCAATATGATTAATATCCCATGGCTGCTGAGATGTAATGAGAAATTCTCAAGCCAAATAGTATTTTTGAAAAAAACATGTACAGTAACAAAAAGGTCCTTTTTAAGAACCATAACGTTTTAATATTTTTATGTTAACCATTTGCTTCAATAATGGCTTGTAAACTTTGTGGCACTGATTAGATTAATGTCCTTTTGATTTAATAATGAAATTTGGAACCATTTTTGAAATAACATCTCCATTAAGTCATGTTATTGGAAATATGATTCTTCCTCACGTTCAAATCCCCAAAAATAAAAACCATAAATTCTCAATAGGATTAATATCTAATCACTACAGAGGTGTGATGAGCCTTCTATGGACATTAAATAGTATCCAAATTCTTGTGTCAAAGGCATATTTTTTGTATATTGTTGGATTTCGTATATAGGCCTACATCTAGGGTCCAATATTAATGCATTTAATGGTATATTATCTCACAGTACTATAATATACATCATCACTCCCATTTTTAAAATGCCTTTTGAGCTGACCATTCATTATTTGTTGTAGTATCGGTTTCTTTATCTCTTGTAGTGACCTAACATACCATTGAGAAATTAACTTGGAATATTTTTAATTTATAAATGAGTGGATAAAATGTTTTTACGTCTCACCTCATAAAGTTCTCCATTTTCACGATACTGGTTTCTTCAGTCAAACTCCAACTGTTGCATTTTTGCTGTTATCACCATCTTCTGAACTGCCACCTGGTGATGATTTTATGAATTGGATACTAAATTTTGCTCGCCAGAAACTTTAAAATTCAGGGTTCTGCATTTATTCTTCTGAATGTATATCTTTTCCCAAACTGTTGATTTGAAGGCTTCTCAAAATGTTTTAAAAGTTTAGTTTCTCTTCCAATTTTGTGATTATCTAGCAAACTATGAGCTGTAATTGCCAATTTTTCAATTTCACCATTTTTAATATTTCTAAAGTGTTCTAAAGTTTCTAAATTTATTTTAGTTTTTCCTATATATATATATATATATACTTTCTTGCAGTCATTACAGCTAATTTGATAAATTCCAGATTTCTTACTATCTGGGACATTAATCTTTTTTATTAGCTGTTAGTAGATTACCCAGACTACAATGGTTATTCAGTGCCAATGTAACATTGAATTTGTTAAATACCATACTTCTTTAAATTTCCTATGTATTCCAGGATGGTAAGTAATTTTCTTGAATTGTTTCCCTTCTTTGGAATCAGATTGTATGATGGTGTCTTTTTTGTTGTTTGAATTTTTTAAACTTATTTATTATTATCTTCTTTCCAAAACCATTTAATGTAGCCATGTTTAAAATGTGATTGTATTCTTTCTTAAAATTTTCTTCACTGAATGGAATGTTTGTTAATCTTTATATTAAACTGCTAAATATTGCATTTACGTTTTGGAAAGAAAATCATACAAAAGAACACTTTTGGAGTATTAAAAATTGTGAAATAGAAAAATCGGCAATTGCCGCTCATGGTTTGCTAGAGAATCACAAAAATTGGAAGATAAACTAAACCTATAAAACATTTAGAGAAGCCTTTGGAATTAACAGTTTGGGAAAATATATACATTCATAAGAACAAATATAGAAAACTGAATTTTGAAGTTCCTGGCAAGCAAAATTTAAATTCTGATTTCATAAAATCAGCACCAGTTGGCAGTTCAGAAGATGGTGGTAATTAAAAAAATTCTACAGTTGAAGTTTGCAGATGAAGGCAAATGGCTGTGGAACCGGTATCATGAAAACATGGAACTTTATGAGGTTAGATGTAAAAACATTTTATCCAACACATGTATAAATTGAAAATACCTCACAGTTTTACTTTCCACTGTAATGTGAATATATTAACATTTTTGAAGAGAAAAATTATATGCTCAGACCAGGGCTTGAACCCGGGACCCTTGGTTCTCTAGACCAAGTGCTCTACTGACTGAACTACCGGAGCAAGTACTGATCTAGATGCAAATCTTTCTCTATATACGTTGGAATTCCCACGCCCCAAATGCTATGAAGCCTTTGCTTCTATCTTTGCAAATGGCGGCTTCTTTATTAAGAAGACATATTTGGGAATTATACATTACATTATAAATGCCAGTACTGCCTCTTTCGATGTTTTTATTATTCATTTCATACATCTCAATGATGGATAAATCATATTTGAAGAGAAAAATTATATGCCCAGACTGGGACTAAAGCCTAGGACCCTTGGTTCTCTAGACCAAGTGCTCTACCGACTGAGCTACTGGAGCAAGTACCGATCTAAATGCAAATCTTTTTCTATATACGTTGTAATTGAATATTTTGCATATTTTATGAAAACTTTTACCTTGTTTTTAATCAAATATTTCCTTAGATGCTGAAAATTCTCTTGGATCTCAAATACTAGAATTCACACAAGATATAATCATGTTTTTGAGTAGAATGATAAATAAAAAGAATAAATTAGCATAATGTCAATTTTTTAATGAACATTCTATAAGGCTAGTTATAGAGGAATTATAATAATATTGTTACTATGGGGATACTAACAATATCCAAAATAAAATGTAAAATCAATAATGAATTACTAAAATAATTTACAAAAATAGTTAAAGGAACAGTTAAATCATTAGACGGTATAATTGAGTGCTAATGATGTTTAAAAAGTTTGTGAAATGTTATAAGAAGTATTGTTAAAATGAATATAATTTATACAAACATTTTGAAAATGTTCTTTTTTGTGTGTTAATAAATAGGATCTTCTTGGTGATAATAAAAATTACACTGGTCAACATGATTTTTGTCTCATGAGTACCAATAGTTGTACTTAATGCAGTTTTTTATTATGTTTTCAAATATGTATTTGGAACTTCTCCATCACCCACTGTTTTTTTTTTATTTCAATTTCAATTAATGGATTTAAATAATTATTTTTTTAATAAACGTTTTTTCGTCCATTTGTCCTTGGTAAAATAAAATGGGGAACACTTTCATCAGGAGATTTCAGCTATGGAAAAGATATATCAAGGCAAATGGAATCCTAATATGCTGGCCAATTATTGTTGGATCATCAAGAGGTATGCTCCACAGGCAAAATACAGCAGAAAATCATTATTTCTTACTTTCTAGGTGAGTCCGAATGCTCGAATATTGTGTAGTTACGAATGTAGAAAATATTAAAATGTTTGAAATTATAAATGCCTGTCTTTCAGAAACCTTGCATGATGGAGAAAAACTGATATCATATTTGAATTCAGGAGAAAAAATACTATCAGAATCACATATTTTTCTTTCTGAGACAAAAAAAAAAGTTTCTTTTTTGTTAAATTAATATTAAGAAGCTAAAGCTGTTACTATGATTGAAATAAGTATAATCAATTGAGGTCCCGCGCCATAGCCGAGCAGTTAAGGTAGGAAGCCTTGGCGCAGAGTTACGGAACTTGCGCTGGTTCGAGTCTCCATGGGGGAAGAAATTTTCTCATGGTATTTTGGCCAGTATGGGACCGGTGCCCACCCAGCATCATAGGCAATTGGGTAGCTACAATAAGTAGCGGCTCCAGGTTGAGGAAGCAGCTATAACGGCCGGGGGACTCGACATGCTAACCACATGTCACCCCTACACTGGCTGTTGATCATCTACCTCTGTGATTGACACATGTGGATGTGAAGGGCCAGCAGCCGGCTGGTAAAAGGGCAACCGCTGAAAAGTGGAAAGACCCTCAATCGGATACCGTAATCAATTGAGTTGGTGTTTACTTGATGAAAATCCATATTTATTAATTAAATAAAAATAAAACGTAGTTTTATTTGATTTTCATACTTATTATATAATTCAGTGACAGCTGTTTCGGTACACTGTACCTTCTTCAGACATGTTAACAAATTATGAATTGTGTTCCAACTGATCTAAGCAACAATACAACAATATTTATTTAAATTTTTTAATTTAACAAAGGGGATTCATTCAAATCAAGTTGAGAATTTAACAGTTTTTTACTACTTTATATAATAAATATGAAATTATATAATAAATATGAATTATATAATAAATTATATAATAAATATGAATTATATAATAAATTATATAATAAATATGAAAATCAAGTAAAACTACGTTTTATTTTTATTTAATTAATGAAATAAGTATATTAAAGTACACAACTAAATTATTGTAATCAAATGGTAAAGAGAAAAATTTATGCCTGAACCGGGAATCGAACCCCGAACCTTCAACTTTCCGTGCTGATGCTCTTAACCATTGAGCTAATTCAGGCTTCCTTCCCATCCAAACATAAATCCTTCCTTTACCTTACTGTCTTTTCTCTTTACCATTTGATTCTTTTTTGTTGCTCAGTGTTATGAATAAAACCCAAATCACTTAACCAAAATTTTAAAATAGTCATCACGTTTCGATAGTGAGGCTAAACAAGTTTTGATGATAGCCTCACTACCAAAATGTGTTAACTATTTTAAATATTTTGGTGTCGTGATTTGGGTTTTATTGATGTGTAATACATTTATTTTATTTTTTTTGTGTTTAATGCAACCTAATTTATTTTCAGGTGAGAGTACAATGGCTGACATCATTTCATATTTGAAGCGTTCTTCATTCTCACATCTTCTGCTTGCCATTACTTTTTTCGTGTCTGGTTTGATTGTCAACTTGATACAAGCATTGCTGTACTATGGATTGCGACCGTCAAGCAAATATCTTTATAGAAAAATCAACTATTATGTCTGTTACTCTCTATACTGCCGTAAGTAGTGAATCAGTTGAAATTACAAAACTTTTTTTTAATATTCTCATCTTTTTATTCCTTTTTTCATTTCATTCGCAAGAGTTCTTGTAACTTTTTTTACAGACAAATATGATGCAGGGTAATAAAGTAAAAACATCCTCCCTTGTGCATGATAAGTTTCTCCTTCAGGAAAGTGCTAGGATTGAATTTGTTACATGTTTTGCAGTCAAATCTCAGTATAACATATATATGTGAACTCTGACAGTTGGTATTGTTATGAAGGCTTGATGGATTATATTTACAGTATATTAAAAAATAGTATACATCTACAATATTCTGTATAACCTGTAGCTTCATCACAGATGGTACATCTTGGAGTTGTAAATATGTTCAATTTATCCATATGTGCTGGCAAACAATAAATAATCTTTGTGGTTATCCTAAATATGGTTATAGTTAAGAATCAAATGAATCGTGAGTTCTTCTTACCTCATACATCTATGTTTTTTAACACAGAACTGCAGTATCGGAAAACATCATTCCTTCAGCTGTTTTCACGACTCTCAATTTATCATTATGCCGGTAATATTCTAAACTGCCATCTGGTATACTTTTGAAGAACTTTGTAATCAAATTTGGTTTGTCTGGAAACTCAAAGTTCTTGGTTCTAGTATGGTTTTTTTTAATGTATATCTTTTCCCAAACTATTAATTCCAAAGGTTTTTTCCCAAACTGTTAATTCCAAAGGTTTAGTTAGATGTTTCAAAAGATTTGCTTCTTTTTCATTTCTATGATTCTCTAATGAACTATGTGCTGCTATTGCTGATTTTTCAATTTCACCATTTTTTATGTTTCTAAAGTGTTCTTTTTTGTGAGTATCTAAATTTCTTTTTGTTTTTCCTATATATACTTTATTGCAATCTTTGCAATTAATTTGATAAATTCCAGATTTTTTATTGTCTGAGGTGTTAACTTTTTTATTAGTTAACTGTAGTTCTGTGTTAAAAACATAGATGTATGAGGTAAAAATAATTCATGATTCATTTGATTCTCATTAAGAAAACTTCATAATGTAAAATTTCCCAATTTTATTATATCAATGGCTATAGATTACTGTTTTGTTTTTGAATAATCCTATTTATCTTGTATTGTATTCCATATTTTATCTTTTGTAATTTGATTTCTATATGTTCTTCATTTTGGGAATCAGATTTACCTAATATTATTTATTTAGCACCATCCAGGAGACATGTGAAGCTTTATGGCTGCTAAAGAGCAGTTTTATTTCACCAAATAATTGAAACTGCAGTAGTACAATAGTTTATATCTTACAGTTGCAGTGAAAAACTATTGATACACTGTATCTATTTTGAAGAGAAACCATAATTTTTTTCTGGGATTTTTTGATAAAATAATCTCATTTCATCAGTGTTATAATGTTTTTAGAGATGTATTTTTGAGGTCAATTTTTGCACCAGGAATCAGCATTACCAATTCTCTTCGCAAGCTGTAGACTGCCATTGTTTACTTTAAATGTTGAGTCACTGAGTATGATGGACTTTTTGGCAGATCATAGGATTTTTATGAGCACATTTTGAGTCCTCATTTCATTAAACCACTTTATTGTAGTGCTGTGTACATCATTATTACTATCTTCAATTGTTTTATGCGTGTTGAATTTGCTGCTCACAACACTTTCCTCAACTTCTTTTCAAGTGTAACCAAGTTAGATTTTTCTGTGACTGTTATCTATTTCATCCAATCTTCTAATTTTCCAATGTCCCTAATTCTGTTTCCAAACTTATTAACTTGACATACCTCTTTGAAATATACACACCAAAAAATTTTGTAGGAAGAATTGTTTATTTTTAAAGTTTTCATTCTGCACATAATTCAGTTTTATCTTTCTATAGAAGCCTTACTAATGCTACTTACTAATGTCTTTAGGGTGAATCTGTTGCATTCCAAAAACCATTATTTTTTCAAAATATGTATCATTATAAAAGAATGTTTCAGAAAATCTTCATCACTGCAGTAAATGACATCAATAAGGTACTTAATATTAATAGATTCCGGGCTATGTGGCCGGGATCTATAACTGGTGTTTCTTCCAGATGTTTCTTCCTCAATTGCGGAGGACATCTTCAGTGGTGAGTGCTTCTAAGTGGTGTTCCCTTGTCGTAGACTTGACTGTGTATACTTTTAAGTGTGTTAGGTGTTAAGCACTTGCCACTGAAGATGCCCTCTGCAGTTGAGGGAGAAACATCTGGAAGAAACACCAGTTATAGACCATAGCCACATAGCCCGGAATCTATTAATATTATGATTACCAGCCGTGAAAGCCTGCATTCCACAATAAGGTACTTAATTTGCCAGGTTATAGAAAAATATCACTTTAAATGGGTGTTTGTTATATGAATCATCATTATATTGAGGTTTGACTGTATGTTTCTGTATGTATGTCTGTATGGTTACTTATGAGATATATATACATAATTTAATGTAATTTATTTTTTTTGTAGAGTAAGAAATTATATCTACTCCTGATTATTCACCCTTGAATTAAACACTTTTAATTTTGATGAAAATATCCCTCTCGAAAATAAGAAATATAAAAGTGGCATAAAATTGAATTCATTGATTAATGTTGATTAATTGATTATCCTTAATTGAATAAGCAGGATATTGAAGTTAGTTGTGTACAATGAAATATTTTATTTTTTAAAGGGGAGAATAGGATTTTATTGAAATTAGCTGTATATATGAGAATATTTGATTTTTTAAAGGGCAGAGTAGGGTTTCATAGTGATTAGATAGTCTTAGATAACAGTTCATTTACAAGTTGATTTTGTTTATCATTGCATAGATAAAGATAAATTAAAAATTAATATTTTATATAAGTACAAAATAGTCCATCCGGATATTTAGGAATACACTCTTCTGTAAAATACTCTCAGTACAGCATATTTATGTTTAAAACGTGAAAATAATTTTTTGTTATGCAAGTTGACTTTTCAATGAAGAAAGTGTTTAAATTGTTTTTGAATATTATTTGTCATTATTCATTAATATCTGTGATATAAATCGTTACTGTTTTTTTATTACACTTTATATTTTGTGTGTGTGTTTGTTTGTATGTAAATATGTATGACATTGTGAAACAATATATTTTAAGCAAGGACATTTGCATTAACTGTAATGTTTTCAGTTAAAGTTAACTTGACATGAAAAGGAAGTAAACCGATATTACTGCCATCATTACATTATGTAACATTTTACAATAACTTTTTATATAATTTAGCCACTGTGCATATTAATGTTTCTTTTCTATTCATTATCCATTTGTTTTCTTCTTGAAGATTTATGGTATTTTCTATAATTTAATTATTTGATCGAAACAGGTCTTATAAATGTATTTGTGTCCCTTGTTTGAAATAACAGCTTCCCAATAACTTAACATAATTTTTTAACCAATCGGAATGCACTAGTTTCTCCTGGAATTATGTGACCAGTTAACACCAAGAATAAATAGAATGTTCAGAAACAGGAATTAGTGATAATTGGGGGTTCTGACTAATACTAAATTAGGAAATTTTTGGTCCCGCGCCGTAGCCGAGCGGTTAAGGTAGGAAGCCTTGGCGCAGAGCTACGGGACTTGCGCTGGTTCGAGTCTCCGTGGGGGAAGAAATTTTCTCATGGTATTTTGGCCAGTATGGGATCGGTGCCCACCCAGCATCGTGAGGCAATTGGGTAGCTACAATAAGTAGCGGCTCCAGGTTGAGGAACCAGCTATAACGGCTGGGGGACTCGACATGCTAACCACATGTCACCCCTACACTGGCTGTTGATCATCTACCTCTGTGATTGAGACATGTGGATGTAAAGGGCTAGCAGCCGGCTGGTAAAAGGGCAACCGCTGAAAAGTGGAAAGACCCTCAATCGGATCGGAAATTTTTGTATTTAATATACTCATAAACTGTTCTGGTGAAAAGTCACTTCCTCAATGAATCTTTAAAACTCATAACTTTATTAAAGTTATAAGATAAACTTATTTCTCTTATGTTTATAGATTATTACTATATCGACTGTATGATTTGAGGTCTCCTTTTTTTTAACAATGACGTAATTATGTGGATTTCTGGTTTACAATAGGTCAGAGATTTCTAAGACCATATTATTAATCACTAGAAGGTACATACCACTATGTCTATGGTTGGTAAGCCTTGACCCAGTTAAATCTGCAGTTAAGAGTTTGAGTTGGAATCCTATCAAGTTTAATAATAAATCTCTAGTACTATAAGTGCTGATTACACTGATAGACATATTTACTCCTTTGAATGAAAATTGGTAATTATTTATAATTTGTCACCCTGCTGAATGCGAATCTGGAATTGGAAATGTTGTATCACCTCTCATTTTTTCTGGATTTTAATTTTTTATAAAAAATTAATTTCCTTTGTAATCATTGAAAGAAGCTATACTGACTTTATAAAGTAATGTTAAATTCTCATTAAAATCTTCTTAAATAAGAAACTGCCATTTGCATGTCGAGCAACGGTTTGCATGTCTTTCGCACTCTCGGGAATTGAAATGTATAAGAGAAAAATTTACATTTAGATTGAAGATCTTGGATAGCTCAGTGGCAGAGTATTAGCGTGTAAAGCTAAAGGTCCTGGATTCAAACCCCGATCTGGGCATGTATTTTTCTTTTCAAATCTAATTGTAAGTACAAAATGGAAAAAAAAAAATATATAGGACTGCTCTAAGAAGAAATTTAATGTAAAAAAAATTACAAACATTTTTTCTTGAACTCTTCTGTTTGTAACTGCCACCAGAAACATCTTAGTTGAGGATCCAAAATAGTCTGCTAACACGCTCTGTAACGATATTCTGTGACGAATATCTTGGTTTCTATGACAGGAATATCTTGGTAAATCTATAACCTCACTTATGTTAAGGGGGGGAAAAAGTCCAAATGCAAATGTAAAAATGCATTTTCAAGGATATATTGTACTCCATATGATGATAAAACTTCAAAAAGTTCCTAATAAGTTCCTTGTAGTTCTCAGCTTTCACATTTCTGAGAAAATTTGAGCATACTTGTCTGAAAGCTAACCATTAGCAATACCACAAGTTATTATGAATGATCTCACATATTTGTGGCACAATAAATATACCTTCTTTTAACTTATTATCACTTAGTTTAGAAAATTTTTCTCTCAAGTACCCAAAATTCTGACCATATTTATCTCCAAAGTCTTATATTTTTCACCAATCCTAATATTATATGCAATGATGGTAACAGAATCTTGTCTTTCTCAATAGAGTGATTAACACTCTTCTCTCCACAAAAGTTTTTTTCTCATGGGCTAATCTTCAATGTTGTAATGTTTATCCTTTGCCCATCAGCTGTCCCATTCACAAAGAAAGCAACAAAATTTTGTAAACTGAGACTGCATGCCTAAAAGTATACTAATCATTTTGAGGTCTTTGCATATTTGCCAACCATATTTTACATAATTTATTACTTTCAGTATTGTAACCACATTTTCATACGTATCTCTCATGCTAAAAGAATAGATAAGAGGTACTGATGGGTAGATATTCCCATTATGCAACAATACTGCTTTTAAACTAATCTTAGATGAATCTAAAAATAGTCACCATTTATTAGGTTTGTAAGTACTTCCAAGTTCTTGCAGAAGGCTTTCTACATCATTGCAGTAAGTTAAATCATTACTAACAGGGAAAAAAAAGTGTCAGTGATTCCTGGTGTTTCCGATATGATACCTTAATACCAGCTTGTAATAAATTCTACTATTAAGATGAGAACTTAACATTTCATCTTGAATTTTAGAAAGATTGTGGTCTTGGAACAGCATTGTTTAGTTCACATTGGGAAATAAACTTGGTTCTGGAAAACTTGATTCAGTGTTTGAATGTGTGGGTCGTGGTTCCTCATTTTTAGAAGGATGCTTAATTAGAATTGTTATTAAATCATGATTCATAGGTTTTTTCACCGAAGGAACATTAGGATAAAATATAATTTTTTTTGATTTAGAACTATATCCTGATATATATTTTGAAACAGAAATATCATGAACTCTGTTTTGTCCATATTACAGGGTTTCCAAAGGGCATTGATTTATATGAGTATATTAAGCCAATCACTTAAAGTTAGTAAACAGTACTACAAATTTTTTATTGGTGTGCAGCTCTTTATGTACAATCCATATATTTTTTTCACTAAAGGAGTGATAGTATTTCTCTGTGACTTTAAAATAAATTCACCACAAACATAACAAAGCAGGGATCCGGGGTTCGAATCCCAGTCCAAGCATTAATTTTCCGTTCTAGAATAAAACTGTCCAGTTCTGAAAAGTGTAAATTTAAAAATATAACATCAAAATAATAAAACAAGTTTGATCTATTCACACATTTGTGTGTGACATGGTGAACACAATAATTGAGTTACATTGAACAACATTTGTGGTGAATGGTGTCATTCATAAACATACAAGATTGGTAAAAGCTTCTTATCAATTTATTTGGAACCAAAAGATACAGAGTCTGAAAACCATAAAACTGTAAAATGTGCATGTTTTGTAAAATATTTGGTTGATACAGCAAAATGGATGTCATATTCGTTACCAGCAGATCTCAATACGTAAAAATTGCTTAGTTTTATTTAAAGGAGAATTTCATTGTTAATCTGTGTTTAACCATATTTCCCAATTTTTGTAACTTCAAGAGATGGAGTACCAAAGATCTGAGAACAGACCAAAGTAAAATGAATGGTTTTCCTGTGCCAGAAAATAAATCTTTATATTAATTATTAATATAAAAGTAATAATGAGTTCAAATCAGTTCCCCAAAGCTGTTTATAATTATATACCAAGAGGACGAAGATCACTGGGCCGTCCTATGAAACGCTGGAGGGAATATTTTCTATAGGATCATAACAGGCCTTGGCCTAATACTTGGAAGGAAGAAGAAGAAGATTAATATAAAAATTATTTTAAGTATCTAACATTAATTTCACTGCCTTCTCATACATGGAAAATGATTAGTTGTATTTAATATGAATCTATATGGATCCTATTCCATGAGCTTTACTCCAAGAAATATTTCAAGATGGGAGCCTTCAATTGAACTGGGATAGCATTGTATTTTATTAATGTGTTTAAAAATAAGGTGATAGATTGTGTTAAATAAACAAGAAATTACATTGATTTTGAATTTTTCTTTTATCAGACTTAATAATAAAAAAAAATATTGTAAATTCATTATCTTTATTGTTCCTAAAACATTTAATGCTAGAAGAAAATAAAATACAAGAAATAAAAAAAAATGTTCACTGTAATAAATTAACATGATACGTAAGAAGCGAATCACAACGGATATTAAGCAGTAATAAATCTAAATATAAAATAAGATTAGATAAAATATCAATATTATCATTGTTTACTTAATGTTTGTCACTTATTAGACTATATATTATATTGTGTTAAAAATTTTATTAATCTCCTATAACATGATTAAATATAAAATTACTTTTCCTTGTTGCAGATGAGGTTAGAGACATGCCCATAAAGAACTCTGCCTACTGTGCAGTGATTGGCTCTTGACTGTAACCCTGCCAGTTAGTTGGAACTTCAGGTGATATTTCACACATGCACGTACAATTAAAAGCCCATTGCACAGTAGACAGAGTTAGTTTATGCATGTTCATAGATTTTTTTACAAGTAAGCCTTGCAACCTTATAGCTGAAAAGGGTGAATAAAAATTTTCAAATTTCACTTTTAGATTATCACATGTAAACATAATATAATGCTGCATATTGCATCCAAGTAGGTTATAGAATAATGTATTTTGTAGAAATTCTAAAAGGATCATTTGATGTCAAGTGATCCAAATAGAATTTGTTTCCTTTCTTTTTTATTTATTTTGTATTTACTAAATATACTGCCAGGTGAATAAACATTTGCAAATGCTTTCATTAACGGAGTTTAAGCAAGTTATTTAGATTTAGCAAATAAAGTTCCTGTAATAGCTTTTATGAAGTAATACTGGACAATGCTAACAAGGCTGAAATAACAGCTTTTGTTTAACATATTCCAGTGTTTGCTTAGAATAGAGTGAATAAACAATGTTTTGCTTGATTTTGCTAGCAAGTTTATGATCATTTCTTGAACCTGATCTACATTTTATTCTTTTACAAATGTTGTTTTTAAGCATGCCCACTGTAGCAAAGTGTTTTAAAAATTCCAAAATATTTATCCATGGTTCTGAATTATGAAGACACTTTTTACTTATAGAAAAGATAAAGTGTTATTGAGGGATAGAATTATACTTACATTAATTATTTAAACTTATTTAAGTAATATTTTTGACAAATCTGTAGTTAATGAATTAACAAAAACATAGGGCCTATTCTGATTTGAAGATTATTTAGAAAAAGAGAAAAGTGGCATAATCCACTATATAAAAATCATCATTGCCTTCTTCAGAATCTTTAAACAAATTGTTACCAAGATTATCCTAAGAAAGAAAGTAGAAATAATTGCACTAATTACAGAATATCAGTTTGTTAAATTCTGGTTATAAAATGTTTTAAAAAATAATAAAAAGCAAATTAAATGGATATTGTGAAGCCGGCTGGTAAAAGGGCAACCGCTGAAAAGTGGAAAGACCCTCAATCGGAATCGTGAAGAAATCTTAGGAGAAGAACAGAATGTATTCAGAAATGGGAGGTCATGTGGTGGTGATGGTTATTTCACAATGAAAATTTTGATAGAAAACATTGAGAATTAATATATAGACACACATAGCATTTGTAGATTTCAACAAAGCTTTTTGTGAAGTATATAAAAATAAATTATTAGTATTGTTAGTTAATCAAATACCTCAATAAATTATTCCAAATATTTATAATCTGTACAAGAAAACTTTAATTTCAATTGAAAGTTGAGACATGTTGTCAACATGGAAAGAGGTTTTTACAGGTGTGAAACAAGAATGTCATCTTTCACTTATTTTATTCAACATCTGTAACAAATACAATTATCAGGGTATTTAAAAATACAAGATATAGGTAAATGCAATTTATATTTGGATTCATAGTTAAGTATGGGAAATAACATTATGAGGTTCGTATTCATGAAGAATGAGTCATTTTTTATATCTTACCTCATAGTTTATGTTTTCTTAAACAAGAGAACTTTAGTTTTCAAAAGGAAACATCCCTTTCATTTTCAACCGACATTATGACTACTGGATTTTCGTTGGAATCTTTTGGAAAAACCTGTAGAATTGACAGTTTGGGAGAAGCTATATATTCAGAACAAATTTAAATCCATGAATTTCGAAATTCCTGATGAATGGACCTGTTCTCGAAGTTCATCAAATCAACACCAGATGGCAATGTTATAGATGGAGATTCCAACGAAAATCCGGTAGTCATAATGTCGGTTGAAAATGGAAGGGATGTTTCCATTGAAAACTGCAGTTCCTGTGTTTAAGAAAACAAACTTTGAGGTAAAATATAAAAAATGACTCATTCTTCATTATATTTAGATGGCTTAATGTAAACAGATGGTTTGGTGTCATTGGCTACTTTAGAGGATAATAATTTGAAATTAATAGCAGAAAAATATTCAATGAAAAATCAGTTGAAAAATGAAAAGTAATTAATTTTTGATATGATGAATACCCTATATCTAATAAAATTTGTATAGATGACAAAATTATAGACATAACAAACCAATTTAGCTATGAATTAAATTAATATTTTTATTACCTCACCTCATATCCTTTAGTCTTCTATTCTGCAGTTTCGGAGCTATATCTCCATCATCAGTACCTTCTCATCGACCGGTGTTACCTTGTTTCTTGGCGGTTTTCTTCTTCCTTCTATCAATGGACCAATGAACCTCTGGATGTGAACTTTTTCCCAAACCATGAGTTCTGTTTATCTGTGTGTTTGATTAGGCTAGCGTTTGTATCAATTAAATGTTTTTCAGACCAAGCATGGGCTGCTACAGCTGAATTGTCCACTCCACCCTTTTTGACATTTTTAAGATGTTCTTTCAATCTTGTTTTTAAATTTCTTTTGTTTTTCCTATATAGATTTTGTCACAATTGGTTTGTTCTTTCTATAATTTTGTCATCTATACAAATTTTATTAGATGTAGGGTCCTCATTGTATCAAAAAATGCATTATTTTTTCATTTTTCATTAAATATTTTTCTGCTATTAATTTCAAATTATATAATGACCTTTCCCTGTGAAAGTTAAATCAATTTAGTTATCTCGGCTTCAGATTGTCATTTTTGTCAGAATGTAATGAAGCCTATTTTGGTCCAAAAGGTATTCACACCCATACATATATATAAGATATTAGCAAGAAGAATTCTTTGTTATGGGAGCGAGGCATAGACCCTCTTAAAAATTATCAGGACCAAATTTTAGCTAGTGCGTTGATGTTCATGCATCGAACAGCAGGCTGTATACAAGTGGGATCACAGAAGAATTGATGCCATTCTTGAGAAACAGAATATGGTGCCTATAAAGTACCAAATAAATGGTAAAGAATTGTTGGGAGGTCTTAGGAAGAGGTGGTTGGAAAAAGTTTTGTAGACCATAACAATCCTCTCAGGATTACAACATAAAAGGAAGAAGAAGATGATGAGTTGATTATTTTATATCAGTCAAGTTTCTGAAGAAGGCAATGGCAATTGTTATACTGGCTTAAGTTACTTTCCTCTTTTTCTAAGTTAGATTGTACATTTGTTATAATTAATACTTACTTTTGCTCATTTATAAATATTAAAAAAATTTCTTTGATCAAAATGATGTAAACATTAATATCGATGAACAAATTATTATTTGAAAGAAATAATATTGATATTGAACGATGTATAATAAAACCTTAATATTGATGTTTTTTTATTAATTTAATACTTCTCACTGAAGGACAAATTATATTTGAAGAGAAAAATATATGCTCAAACTGGGATTTGAACCCAGGACCTTTGGCTTTCTATGCCAATGCTCTACCAAGTGAGCCACCTGAGCACACCAAAAACACACATTTTTCTCTTATGCATTGTTAATTCCGAGAAAAAATAATTGCATTTAGATGGGAGTGCTCAGGTAGCTCAGTAGATAGAGCATTAGCATAGAAAACCAAAAGGTCCTAGGTTCAAACCCCAGTCTGAGTGTATATTTTTTCTTCAAATATAATTAATATTGATATTTCATACTAGAGGTAAAATCTTTAACTTGATCAGAAAGTATATATATATATATATATATATATATATAATTCAATACCATGATTAACTACAGATATTTTTATCTCATAATTTTATTTACTTCATAACTTAAATACTTTTAAAAATTATTATATAATACAATACATAAGAATATAATAAATATTTTGTTTCCAATATGTCTGCTGCACTAACTCAGGTGGTTGCATGCCTGTTTCCTGCCTAGAGGGTCTGGCTTCATTACCTGGTGAGGTTGGAAATTTTAATTGTAAAATTTTCAATCTTGGCGGTACAAGGGATGGGGTTTACAATTCTAACCAGTAGATAGTGTATCAAATGCCTGGATTAATTTCCAAATTCCTGTGTGATGCATTTGTTCAGAAGACATTTGGTTCTGATGGCAACATCTGTCAGATGGTGCTTTTCAACAGAAGTGGGCTATGTTCTAGTATCAGGTTTCACCTATTACATAATCATCACCTCTCACATAACACACACTACAAAACATTTAAGCAATCGCTCATCATGCATCTCTTTAGATACAGAATACAAGTACATATCATCTATGTGTATGCTGAAGTGGCGCATAAAAATTGAGAATAAGTCCATGTAAATACCATCTACCCGCTGGATGCCAAGCCCGAAGCACAAAAAGTGCAGTGGGTTGGCATTTGAACACACTTGTTTCCAATATATATTTTGATTTTGTGTGTATATAATGAGATTTTAAGGAACTACCATTTCAAAATTGTGAAAAATAAAAAAAAATTCTGTAATTGATAACTTAAGTCTTCCAGTTTTAAGAACATATCAAATTACCTTTGAGATATGAACATGATAATTTATGAATGGCCTTTTTTATCTATGCATGCTCGGAATTCTACTGTAATGAGCAAAATATCAATAATTGTAATCAAATAAAAAAATTACCTTCATTTATTATAAAAAATTATATTATTACAAAGTTTAATAGGATATAGAAACTTCCTATATCAGTATGTGGAATGTAGGTATGAAGAAGTGTCACATTTGTTTTCAGAATTAAAAATTGAGTTACTGAAAATGCACGTATTTAAGATTCTTAAATAAAAATACTATGTTAACATAAGTCTGTATAAGTGTGTGTGTGCATAAAATACAGTTATAATAGAATAACCAAATTTAAATTTCAAATCAGTATTTCTGCTGAATAAGGTGAATCTCATGCTATGGCTACAAACAATGTGCATTTAGCAACTATATCTTTTGTAGCCTTAGTTTTAATGTTGCAATGAAAACTAATTTGTAAAACATATTCTCCTTAGGCTAATGCAGGGGTTCAAAACTGTGCTAGAGCAGTAAGCAATGTGCAGTAACTACTATACCTTTTGAAGCTTTAATTTATGTTACAATATAAACTAATTTGAAGAAGAAAAAATTCTCCTTAGGCTAATGCAGAGGTTATCATACTACATGTTGCATAGCCCCAAAGAGCAAGTTGCAACATTTTTAAAATTGAAAAATAAATTAAATGCCAACCAGAAAATCTCTATATAATACATTTTATATTTAAGATGAATACAGTATTTATAAAGAATATTGTACATTTGAAGGGTACAAGGAAAATCCAGCTAAGTCACTTTTTCCTTGAAACTGTTGTTGTTGTTGTTTTCAAATGGCTGGAGCTTGGTTTACACCATTAGTCCTCTTGCTTCCCAATAAAGTCCTGCAATGTCTTTCCTGTTCTTTTTCTCGGGGTCTAGTTACCTGCAATTTAGCAAGTGTTCCTTGCTTAGGAGAATATTTTCTCTACACAAGGAGCATCCCATAGTTCTAGGGTCAGTCCCCATTCTATGAAAGTGATCATCCACACAGTCATGGCCTATTTCCAATCTGAAGAATCATTTGGATCTCCAGGCAGGTACAACTTTAGGAGACGAAATTTTCCTTGAAACTTAGAAAAAAATATTTTTAATTGTACAGCATTCATACTTCCTTACCTGTAAGCCAAACTTAGGAGGTAAATAAAACCATAACTAAACTATTTCTATATTTTACTGTTTCACACTTCTAAATAAATTATAGTGCTTACCATGGAGAATCTAATGAATATTAAAACTCCAATTCAACAACAAAAAAGTGACTTACCTGTTTCTTTCCCTGTACCCTTCATTTGAGGCAGACTTTATCAATGAAATCAAAACACTTGTAATAATTCTCAGTTTAATATTTCTGCCTGCTTATAATTTGAGTGAAAGTGAATACATACAACAGTGCTTAGTTTACTATTACCATTTAATTAAGAAACAGAGAAATCATAATAGTCAAAACATAAAATAGTCATTTCATATTGTGAGAAGATGACAGTGCCAAATGTTTACCAAAGTGATTAATTTCGATTTTGTCGTTGGTCCTGGCAGATTAGTAGTTACCATGCTCCGAGGTTTACAGGTTTGAGCCTGGCTGGGATTGATGGATTTTTAAGGTCATGGCTTCTTTTGGAAGAGATGTAAAGTCATGGATTCCATGTTGTAGATTTACAACATATAGAAAAATTTCAAACCTTAATATAAAATACTTGTGAGCAAAATTTACCCTGTTTTTCATGTTTTGAGATGCTAATGATCTGTTTTTAAAAATCATTGTTAAATAATGTCGGATGGGGTAAGTGTAAATCTGGGGGATGCGTATACTAGCTGAGTATTTTCATGTTGTTATATCGCTATGTACTGCTAACTGTTGTCAATACTAGCTTATTACATGGTTTTAAATTTGCACCACACAAGATAGGAGTGGTAGATTATTTAAGATCTTGGAGGAGATAATTTGGGAGAAGATGTCTGCTGGTTGTGTTCGATAAGATTGTGGTGGAATTTTCAAAATGGAATTGTGTAAGTAATTCTGGGACAAATTATGAATATTTTATATGTAATTATATCAGATTTTATGGTTCTTTAATGCTATTATATTGTTTTAAACATGCAATCACATATTAAGATATTTCAGCATGGTACACTCTTATTTCCCACATGGGGAAGTGTGTATCATCATAGCTGGGCAAGTGTGCACTATAGTGGACTCATATTCTTTATCATTTATTTTCAGGCTCTTTACAACATGGTGAGAAATTATGTAAGGAAAATAAATAGGGGGAAAACATATTCCAAAGAGATCCTACATGAAGCTTTAAATAACTAAGTATATTTCTTCAGTTTTTAGAGGTTCTCAGCAGTACAGAATTTAAAAATTACCTTGTATAGCCATCTTAATGGTAAAAGAAGAGCTAAAAGTCAAACAATAGGCAAAAATGGAGCAATTCCTTAAGAACATAAAACAAAGCTTGCATCACTCTTAAAAGTGGGAATTTGGCTTGAGCAAAAAAGGAGTTAATAGAAATTGTGGTAGATTATGAGTTAAAAATTATTC
The DNA here is from genome assembly GCA_030220185.1 of Diploptera punctata. Lineage (NCBI taxonomy): Eukaryota > Metazoa > Arthropoda > Insecta > Blattodea > Blaberidae > Diploptera > Diploptera punctata. The sequence continues at coordinate 298,550 of JASPKZ010007416.1, read as the reverse complement.
TTATTATATCATTCAGGAATGGAATTCTGGATGAGGATTTCTTCCTTGGATTTGAGAAACAACACAATTTATCTATAAAGAAGCCTCAAAATGTGGAATATACAAGGAAAAAAATACATCTATTTGTTGTGCATTCATTCTTTGTCCTGCATGAAAATTATTTGGATGATCTACAGCTTAGCTCCAAACCAGAGAATGATTATAATTCAGATGAAACCAGTCTATTTCTGATCCCTGCAAAACAAGGATTGTGGGTGGAAAAAAAAAAAAAAAAAAAAAAACCTCTCACCTACAAGTCGAACAACAGCTGGACAAGGAAAGGACAACACAACAGTCTTAGCTGCCTGTCATACTGCTGGGGTGAAAAGCCTCACCTTTTTAATCATATTCAAGATAAAAATATTTTTGGATTCAGTTGATCTCCTCTGTTGGATATCCTGGAACTGTTTATGCTGTGATCTAAAATGATTGGGTGGAAAGTGATATTTTTATCTTAATTTAAAATTCACTCCTTTCAGCATTTTGCAAAAACTGCTCAGTGCTGTTGGCTTACATTGGCATAAAATTCATGTAGATAACCAGTTAGTGAAGCAGCTGTGGAAGTAAATGTGAACATTTTAAAACTTCCACCTCATACAAAGCATCTTGTGGATCACCCTTGGATCTTTGTGAGTTCTGTTTCTTGAGAGCACATGGGATACAAAAGTTGTGGAATGGCAGCATCATCATCATGGAATGAAAATTCCAAAAAGTTATTTCTCAAAACTTGTAGGAGAAATCTGGCTACAAGTTCTGCCTCAAATTATCATCAGTGTCTTCCAGGACAGCTGGTAGTGTTCCATTCAACAGAGATGTAGTGTCAACAGACAAATATGATGTTCAGGCTCTAAAGCAATGAGATGATCATAAGAGAAATGCAACTCGAACCTAATACAATGCTTCAATCACAAATACACATTAACTGACTATTAAAATATGAAAGTTTGGGTGAGAATTAAGTACCGGTAATATAGATTGTCATGTTTCATTATAGTAGGTTCTTTGAACACACAACTATTACAAAAATAAAATAAACAGGTACAGACAATTGAGCTTCTAGTGTACATCAGATCATGAAGTATATTAAACATTTGATATCTTTGAGTGAAATTGAGTTATTGCAGCAAACCTAAACATTTCTAAATCAGAAGAAGATGCTCTATACACATGCCCCTTTCACAGTTTCAGCCCATCTATTATAATAGATTACATCAAGTATATACTTACTTCAAATTTGAATTTTTCATAATATAAACATTGTATGGAATTAAAATAAATGCTTTTATGTTATCACTAAAACTATTTTAATATGAGTTACACATTTAATTTCTGATAACTTCAGCAAACTTCAGTCAAAATTTGAAGGAACTATTTTCATTTTTCATTGTGATACTGAAGCCTAAAGTTGATCTTACCAAATTTTGGGTTACACTTATCCCATCTCATCTTACTAACTTGATTTTATCATGGACTTTTTTTTATTTGAATAAACAAATCTGAATTAAGTTTTGAGTTATTATTATTATTATTATTATTATTATTATTATTATTATTATTGTTACAAAATAAAATAAATGTGATGTTGTATTAATGAAAAAAGATTGGAAATCATTGAATTAACATGATTACTCCATATAAGAACAGCCCAATGTTAATCATGTCATAGTTCGTTAAATATAGGCCAGTTTCATCAACAGATGTTGGAAGTATACTAACATCTTGCTTGTTAACAGTAAATTAAAATTTTAACATGTTTTAATATTTTTTTTTCACCACCACAAACACGACAAATTCAGATAGTGCTGGCACTTTAATTGGAATTTCGGCACTTTCAGATGTGAATTTTCAAATGAAATAACAGCAATTAGCAAATGAATGTAATTTCAACACAATTTGTTTTTCGTGTTTCTCAAAACTGTGATCAATTTCCAAGTTATGATTTTTTTTATCCAAGTTATGGTTAATTTTGATTCTATGCTTCTGTTTTCCTTGGGTCCTGCATGCAGCAGATGGATGATATTGTTGTGTTTTTTATCAGTTTATGTATTTCGTATTATGATGCATTGTGTATAGTAAGGATAAGATTCTACCTGTTTGGTAGATGTAGGAGACGATGATTAGGAGAAGTTTCAATTTGATACTCTTTTCAAAAAGCATATTGCATTTCTAGGCTTAATATCCCAATGAAACAACCGCTGAAAGATTTTCATTTTAAAATTCAATAATATCTAGAATGTTGTTTATTTTTTATTATTTCACTCACCTCATACTTCATAATTCATAGCAGACCCAGGGTTTCTTCACATCTTTTGTGACATTCTCAATGCTGCGTCACGCTCACAACTGACGTCCAACGGCCTTCTATCCTGCAGACTGACCTCCGCGCCATCTGGTGGCCGACCGAAGAATTTCCAAATCAGTCCTCTTTCCTTATAACCGGGTATTTCAAAATTCATAGTTGTATTTTCATTCTTGCATATGTAAATTTTTTCCCAAATTGTGAGTTCCTTTGGTTTTTCCAATTGTTTAAGTAATTTTGTTTTGGTTTCTATTCTATGTTTTTCTGACCAGGCATGTGCAGCTATGGCAAATTTTTTCGGTTTCTCCATTTTTAAATGTTAAAAATGGAGAAACCGAAAAATCTGCAATAGCTGCACATGCCTGGTCAGAAAAACATAGAATAGAAACCAAAACAAAATTACTTAAACAATTGGAAAAACCAAAGGAACTCACAATTTGGGAAAAAATTTACATATGCAAGAATGAAAATACAACTATGAATTTTGAAATACCCGGTTATAAGGAAAGAGGACTGATTTGGAAATTCTTCGGTTGGCCACCAGATGGCGCGGAGGTCAGTCTGCAGGATAGAAGGCCGTTGGACGTCAGTTGTGAGCGTGACGCAGCATTGAGAATGTCACAAAAGATGTGAAGAAACCCTGGGTCTGCTATGAATTATGAAGTATGAGGTGAGTGAAATAATAAAAAATAAACAATATTAAAAAACCTCATAGTGTTATTTCCTATCTACATAACTTAATATCTAGAATGGTTCTATCAATCCCTGTTGATTACAATTTTTTCTCATACAATAAAATTAAGTATTTGGTTCTTAATTTAGTGATTATAAATTGTACATCTCACCATAGATAGCTTGAGATTGGAAAAAAATTCCTACCTCATAGGGATTTAAAATCGTGACTACAAATCAACAGGCATATGTGCTACTATCTGAGCTAATACAACTCATAATAGGTTGGAGTCTAATATATGATATTAAATGAGCAATCACATTCCTTGTGGAATAAATTGTTTCTCTCTGGTATGATACATTAAAAATAGTAGACATACATTTTAAGAACAGTTAAATTATCATATGAAGCAAAACATGGTTTTATGGCAGCCATTTCTCAATGTGTAAATATTTAAGACAAGGGAATGAGGATGTTAATTTAGTTTTTAGTATAACACATTCAGTACCAGGCACTGAGCAGGGCATTTAAACCCACATGCCAGCCATTTAAATACCCCAGCTACCCTTTTCGCGGTACTTCAGAAAATAGACCATTATTCACAAACTATTAGTCCTAGAAAATTCAAATTTTGTACATACCTAAAGGGGATATCCTAGTAGGATTTGATGGTGAAATAACTTGGGTGATTGACATCACATGGTATCGGCGTATCAATTTCCGGAAGTGGAAGTTCATCTTCACTTTCACTTTGTGAATCTTCCAATTCAGGAATCAGTTCATCACCTGAATCATTATTATACAAAATATTCACTAATTCTTCTTCAGTGAGATATTTTTCTTTCGCCATGGTTTCACTCACGCACAAACAACAGCGCAATAACGGGAAACATATACGACTGCATTGGAGCCTGCAGTCAAGTTTGGGTGAACGAATTCCATGTGTTGTTTGTTTTAAAAATAAAAGGGGATTCACCAAGGTTAATCGTGTCAAACAGGAATAGAAAATGTACATTTACATGCCATCTATGATCTCCAAGACATACTAAGTCAACAAAATATTTAGGCGCCAAATATAAACGCGGTTTGTTCGCGCCCGCTCTATAGCGAGTTAACTGACCGACGGCCGCATACACGATAGTGTCTTTAAATGCCTTAACTGGTTTACGGTACTGAATGTGTTAAAAATAACACATCGATTAAACAATATTTTTGTTAGATTAGTTAAAAGAATATAACACTTTGCTAAACTTTAACAATTGTTGATGAAACCAGGCCTAAGACTACTAAATTTATATTTAATTTGGAGGTTGAATTCAATACTGAGCATAAAAATTTGTATATAAATATTATTATTATTATTATTATTATTATTATTATTATTATTATTATTATTATTATTATTATCTTTTTTTTTAGTCTTGTATTTTTATCATGTTATTATCAAATGCTGGGCCTTGGCAATGAAGCCAATAGCAAATTAACAATTAAATGTTAATATAATAAGTCCAGTAATCATACTTAACAGTCTATGTTGTTCCACCACATAGTTGAAGCTATGCCTCATTTTACATTTTGTTATGAAAAATCATGCCTAAATTACAGTTCTTCCATGATAGTATTGTCCCTGCCATGCTTCCTCCCTCACTCTATACAGAAGTGGCAACATCAACATTTACATTTCAGATTAAATTGTCAAAAGTTTAAACTTTCTTTAAATCAACTCTGATAGAGTCAAAGTTAACCAAACTGGATATGTCGTTTGAAAAAAAGTGACTAAATTTGTAATTATCTTACTCTTTGTACATGTTAAAAATGCAATTGTAAAGGAACATAGTTCCAATTCTTTATATCACATCTTATTCAATCCAGTTTATTTTTTACTTTATTCTATATATGGAGTCATATTACAATATCAGAATTCTTGTATATTAGGCTAAGTAGCAAATCATTTATTGTTACTGAACTCTGGGGCACTAAAATTACATATTTTAATCACAAATTTGATAGGAAGTAACACTGTGGGGTATTTTGTCAAAGAAATTGAGTTGGTTATTTACACTTCACCTCATATTATCCTCTCTCATCAGGGATATGTTTTGAAGGACATTTTCTCAATTTTCAGCAAAAAACTATTGGTCTGTTCTTGATTGAAAATCAAGGAAATGTCTTGGGTGAGAGAGGATGATATGAGGTGAATTGTAAAAACCCAATTCAATTTCTTTGACCTGATATTGATAGGAATTATTTAGTTTTGAAATGGTTTGGTCTATCATACGTAAAGTGATATTCCAATTACTAGTGATATGTGTCGACATCAAGATAATATACATGTGAAAATATATTTAATTGTTGATCAGAATAATACATTTTATCAGTAATAAAAACATTATTATAAAATGTCTGATATCTTGCTGAATTAATATAAAGATTGAAGTTACCGTCCAGTGTAAGAGACAGGGAAGATTGTTAAAGGTCAGTTGCATGTTGTTTAATGCTCTGTTTGCAAGAGCTGCCTAAGGAGATAGTAATATTAGATTTATACAGATCACCATGCTGTATTATTCTTTTTAAAACATATGCTCTATTATATTTTTTTGACCTATCATTAGGAAATATTCAAATTATTATGTTTTTATATCAACATGATTTCAAGTTTTCAAAACTGATAGGAAATAACACTATGAGGAATTTTATCAAAGAAATTGAACCAGTTTCATACAACTCACCTCATATTTTGGTGTCTGACCTAAAATGTATTTCAAAGAAATATTTCCTTTATTTTTAACCAAATGAACAATTAATGAATGAATGAGTCTTTTTTATATCTTACATCACAGTTTATGGGAACTGCAGTATTCAAGAGGAAACATGGATAAAATGTTAGTTGAAAATGGGAGGGATGTTTCCTCTTCAAAACTGCAGTTCCTGTGTTTAAGAAAGCATAAACTATGAGGTAAGATATAAAAAATGACTCATTCATTCATGAATTAAGAACATCATGATGTTATTTTCCATATTTAACTATGAACAAAAAACGATTATTGAGTTGACTGTTGGAGGTCTTGTATATTCTCTCCCTCTTGTATTTGGCAGACAAACTTCACTATTAGATATTTTTCCCCAGGAACTTTAAAATTAATTATTTTGTCTCTGTTTTCTGGATGTAAATTTTCTTCCTTACTGTGAGTTCTGTGGGTTTTCCATTTATTAATAATGAATTTTGAATTCCTGAAGAAAAAGATTTAATTGTGAGGTTCATCTACCCAACACCAGAGGGAGAGAATATACAAGACTCCAACACTAAACATTAGGTTTTTGGTAAAAAATGTAGAAAATGTCTTTCAAAGCATGTTCCAGGTGAGAGAACAAAATATGACATAAGGTGTATAGAACTGATTTGATATCTGTAATAAATGTATTATACCAATTCCGAGCTAAGTTCCAGTTGTAATGTAAACAAATCAAATGTATTTTCATTGTTTCAATTAATGATTTTATCTTTAAGCATGTAAAAAAATGTAGTTCGCTCTCTAACACTCGAAATAAAGGAAATAAAAAATAATAAAAATATGTATTATCTAGCACATGTCTGTATAAGTTATATGGGAACATCTTAATATATATATATATATATATAAAATTACAATTTTAATAGATTAAATAAGCATTTTTGATGATACCGAGGTGGGACCACAATGGTTTTGAAATCGCAATCTACTTAGATGATTAATTATGAGGAGAGGTATGAAACATTTGATTTTATCTTAAATTAAACCTCATAGTGATTTATTCATATAAAAGTTCAAAGCATTGTTTTATTCTTAAGCATGCACAATGCAGAATATATGGACTTTCAGTTCTTTCAAAATGGCCACTTCTGTAAAATAATTTTTGAAGCATAGAAAAGGAAAGCATTAGAAAAGCAGAGAGAAACAAATTATTTTGAATATTTTCAAACAGTTCAGTGAAAAATGTCCCACATTAGCCATTAAGAATGTGGTGAAAATAACAGAATTAACAGGCGAGTCAGCTTGGAGCATAAATTCTGCTCATTGTGAAATTATACCGGTAAATAGAGGATATCTATCGACAATATGCAAAAAGCATAAAAGTCTAATTAGGTTAGAGCTATATATATTTTTTGTCATAAATAAATAAGAAATGGAGGAAGTCCCTAATTATTGATACCATCATACCTTGTATTCAGTCTTATTATCCATAAAATATGATGTTGTCTAAGAACAATGTTTCTATTGATAACAGTTCCGTACACAATTCAGTCATATGGCACATAAAAGTAGCACCACGGTTTCCCTAATAGATGGAGTCGACATAGTAATATCTTTTGCAAGTTTGTTTACAGTATGACTGGAACTTAGCTTGGAATTAGTATAGTAGTCAAGCATGTGTATTGGCATGCACACACATACAAAACTACATACAATATGATTAAAGCATTTTGAAAATTTTAGACAAAATTGCTTGTTCTGGCTTGTATTGAGCCTTTGCATATGATATGTCTCTGCATAGTTTATCATTTCCAATTTATGTATTTGTAAATATTTTTAATATGATAGTGCTAGTTATTATTATTATTATTATTATTATTATTATTATTATTATTATTATTATAATTATTATTATTATTCTTGTTAAGAGGAGTCTGTCACTGAGTGCTATTAGTAGACAGTTGATTGTGTATAATATATTTGTCATGGGTAAAAATGTTGAAAGAGTTGGGTTGTTATGTGTGTAGTTTTTTTGAAACTCATCTTCATTTTTAGGCTTAAAAATTCTGTCCAGACGGAAAAATAAAAAATAGATCAAATATAGTTTATTATCATTATTGTAATTCACTATATTCTTCATGTTTTTGAAGTTTCTATCTCCGTATGGATCATTTTATTGATCTTGTATCCTTCTTGAGTTGCATACAACATTCTTATACATTGTAGTTATGTACACTAGATCTACTTTTTTGTTTTTTTTTTGTAAATTTATATATGTAATTTGGATTTAGAATTGATTATTAATCAGTCTTAGCAGTTTAGTGGCTGTTATCCAAATTCATGGGTTCAAGCCTGATTGACTATCATCATCATCCGGTATCATGGCAGCTGCCCCCATCTTCCGGAAACCAAACACCATTCCTCTTTATCCATCCATTGATCTTCCTCCATTCCTCTGATATTCATAGCTGCTTGTACCCCTTCTTACCAAGTTTTCTTCGGTCTTCCTCCTTTCCATTGGGATCCATTCCATAACAATTTTTGGCAATCTTTGCTCTGGCATTCGTTTGACATGACCATACCACTGCAAATCTTTTCTTTTCTATGATGTCTATGATGTACGGCTCCTCTTGTACACCCATAATTTCCCTTATTTCTTTATTTCGTATCCTGATTGACTACTGGGGCAAATAAAGAAGTCTGTATAGTGCTTCCTTAGGAGGGGAAGTAAAGATTGCTAAGTATGGGGAATAACTATACTCTGCTGTATGAATTTTAAAATGTTATAAAAACATTTTATAATATAATTGGAAGTTCTTTAGAATCATTTCAATTTTTAGTATTTCTATAATTAAAGAATTCATAAATGTTTCCATCTAAAATTTCATTTTCTATTGAGTTAAGACAGTTCTCTGCACATTCATTTTAGATTTACAATTGTAATATTTATCTTATTTTTAGCCTATTATCTTTCTCTTTATCCAGGTTAGTCTTATGTTCCAGGAAAGTTTTAGACCAGTATTCATGAACCAAGCTTTCCACAGAGAGTGACTCTCAGCCCGTCTCTCTGTGGTTAATTATGTAGGTAATGCAGAACCTACTCTAAATGGCTCACTCTATTCAACATCATGTGCTAACAAGATATTTATTTAAAAAAACTTTCAGGGAACACATTGAAAGATGAAAGCCTCAGCTTACAGAAGATGGAGATGGCATGGCCTGGAGAGCTTGGTTCTTGAATACAGGCCTTACTGTTATTTTAAAAACTTCAAGAACTCACCTTTTTTTTTGTATGTGGTTGCTATATTATACTTTACAGAAAAGCCATGGCTACTTTGATAAAATCAGTACTCATTACTTATTTTAGGAATTCTCACTATGAGGTATATTCTACCTTAATCAGTACTCATGTTTGAATATATTATGCTTTTGTCAGTTTCTTACCATGGTTGTGTGATCTAAGGCATTATGCCTTGTTGCAGACCTATTGGACATGCATTGGTTTTGAGCCCCCATGGGAGAAGAATTTTCTCATGGAATTTCATCAGGCTTATGTGAGTGGTGTCCACCCAGCAATACGATAGAATTTACATATCTACAAAAAGTAGCAGCTGCAGATTGAGAAAATCGGTTATAATCCTGGGGGGGGGGGAGAAGGGGCTCAACATGGTGACCACATGTCACCTCTATGTTCATAAGTATATATGAAGCCAAATAGTAGGGCAAGGGCCTTCTAAACATGCCATAGAGTTTAGTTTTATATTTTATACCCTTTTTGGACACCAAATAGTAGTTGAAAACTTTTATTTTATTAGTTAGTGGTCTGGGACACAGTTGTTTAATTGCTTTGATATTTTAGTTTCCTAGTAAAAATCGCTCTTCAACATAGTTGTGGACATGTGTTCATTAAGACATATTTTTGTGTATCATACTTTCTGCAGTCTAAAATGGCATTCATCACAAACAGTCCAAGGTTAGAAATAGATGTTAAAAAATGTGGCTTATTTAAATAGAAATAAGTGATATCTAATTTCTACTGCTATTTGTGTGTAATTAAACCAACTACCTGAATGAAATTGTCATTTTCTTTTTTATTTAATAGATATATTTTTTTAATAAAACTAATAAATTGTAATAATTCAAATGGCATATTTGTTAAATGTATTATATACTCCATGTCAACATAATTATGTTTTTCAAAAATAATTATTCTTACTTTTTAAAAGTAAAGATAACTTTCAAAAATCTTTTTTTCAGTTTTGGTTTTTTGGTGCTTGGTTCCTTTTATACAAAGTCTTTACATGTTACATTCCCTTTATTTTAGAGTATACCAAAGTTAAAATTTTCATCATATGGTCACATTTGATATGATTAGGCTATACATTATTAGATAAGAAATATAATGAAGAAATAAGAACCAAATTAAACATCTACAGTGTTATAGATAAAATTCAAGATTTAACTAGCTCCAACATATAGAAAGAATGACACCCAATAGACTCCCACAAATTTTGCTTCACTACCAATCCAAAGGAAGAAAAAATGTTTGGCGCCCTTTAATTAGATGGAGGGATACAATGTCTTGATGTGGAAACAGGTCTATGTCCTAACTCCATGATGTAGAAGAAGAAGACTTGGCATAAAATGCTAATTTATTTTTTCAATTCATATATTATACAATGTCAGCATTTTAGATCAGGCAGTGTATAATAAAATGCCTTTATTGATTCAGAGCATAAAAAATAATTATTTCAATTCTTGAGATCAAACTTTATTTTCACAAAATCTGTCTTGATTGTTCTCAGTGACAGCTTCTTGAATTGTTACAGTACTTTCACTGTATACCAACATATGTATGATTCCTGACTTTTAGGCATATCCTAGTTTGTTTGCAAGTATAAAATTGTAGGGAGGTTTCATAAGCAATGTTGCAGGTTTACACACTACAAACTTTTCTGATACTAAAATTTATGTTTTGTGTTTTATAACAATGGATTAAATTGGATTTTAAGTTGTGAAGTGTTTTGTAAGCCTACAACTTGCCTCAGGATCTACCCTAAAAAATTATAGCATGTCTGATTAAACAAGTATGACACTTAAGTAGTGAAATTTTAATTAATATTTTAATAGGAAGTAATGCTATGAGGTTTGTTTTAATAAATTGTAGAGTCAGTATACTGACTCTAAAATTTATTAAATATGACACTATTAGTTTGTGCATTAAGGATTCTCAAATTTTTTCATGAACTTATTATATTTGTATTTTTTTTTTACTTTAATAAGTTCTAGCTCATATATTTTACTGACCTTTAAGGTCCATAAAAATGTAGTATAAATTTTTAATTAATTGACTAGAAAATAATCCCTGAAATTATAAAATTAGATATTTCATATTTTATTTTATAACTAGATAATCAGATTAAAAAAGTTATTTTTTATATTATTATTATTATTATTAAGTGGAGCAATTCAAGTCTTTAGTTTTATACAGGCAAAACAAATTAATGCATATCACTATAACTCATGCATTGTTTTTATTTTCATTTTACATTTATTGCAATGTAATTTCAGAATTGGTATTCGTGGCTGAATGGTGGGCATCTACTGATCTGATACTTTACATAGATAAAGAAGACCTTAAAAAATATTTTGGAAAAGAACATGGTTACCTTATAATGAACCATCGCTATGAAGTAGATTGGCTCATGGGTTGGATTCTTTGCGATCGAGTTAATATTCTTGGTGTGAGTGATATCACATTGTTTTTCTTTATTTTGAATGTGTGAATTTTTAGCTTAAGGTTTGTTACAGTTTTCTTGCTTTGATTATGCACTTCATATAGCTTCATTTCATCTGTTAGAGGGCCAGCATAATTTTTCCATCTCTCTCCTTTCACATTTCTTACTTTTCCTCAATGCCTTTTTTATAACTTTTTTAATTAGTTTATTTACAGTCTGATCATCTTACCTCAATATTAATGTAGATTTGTTCTTGGACATGTTTCAAAACAATTCTGTTTTATCGTCAGCTTGTCCAGACTGGATAGATTTATTTTTAATTTTGTTGAGTTGTTTTTTTGACTCACCTCATCCTACTTAACTCCCTCGCAGATCCGGATTTCATCACTGTATTTGTGACATTCTCAATGCTGTTCACGTTCACGAGTTGAACAAGTTGTGAACGTGAACAGCATTGAGAATGTCACAAATACAGTGACGAAATCTGGATCTGCGAGGGAGTTAAGAAGTATGAAGTGAGTCAAAAAACAACTCAACAAAATTAAAATAAACCTCATAGTGTTATTTCCTACCTACATAACTTAATGGTTAGATTTATGTTGCACGCCCTGGATGTCGATGTCAGCTCCATCCTGTGGTTGGCCAAAGAACCTCCAAACAGGTCACGCTTATTCTTTCAATCTGTATCTCACTATACTCCTTCCTTGGTCTTGTCATTTTTTTATTGTTTATCTTGTTAAGTCTATCTCTATTTTCTTATTTTCAAAATATTCTTGTAATTTATGTATGTTAAATTTATTCCTTTTTTATTTTTATTTTTATTTATTTATTTTTTCTAAATATTACTCTGCATAAATTTAAATTCTATTGTTTGAATTTTGTTCTTGATTATTTTTGTCCACAGACACACAATTTAAAATGTTTTATATATACATTTTGTTTTTAATAAGATCTGGTATTTCTCTACTCATATAAAACATTTTTTTACCATGTAGAACAGTTTTCAATCAAAGTTGACTGTTTTTCCTGATTTGAAGTATTTAAAATGAAAGGACATATGTGATGATTTGGGTAAAATTGAGTTAAAAAATTCTTACTCTGAATCCTGTATAGAAGTAAGTGATCTCTCTCTCTCATACACACACGCACCCATACACGTGCAGAGTGCTTGTACAGAGGTGATTTTGACAAAATTTATTATTAGTGTAGAAGGGATATTTTTTCTAAAAATATTTTACAATTTTCTAATACTTATGTTTTCATACTTCTGTTCTGACTTAATCATTTAGGACAGTAATCTTGAAACACTTATTTGAGAAGAGTATGGTTTGTCAAACTTTTCACAGAGAAACAGTATTTTTGGTCATTACTCATGTGATCTGTCAGTACTTTAGAAAATCTGTTAAAATCTTAAAATCCATACCTTATATATCACTCTCCTTAACTAAATTGCCATTACATTGTTTAATGTATGACACAGTTTTTAAAGATAAGTTTGTTTCAGTTGAGAACGGCTGATACATCAGGAATGGATTTTAATATTTTGACATTTCATGTAATCTGCAGTCATCCCTGATAGTTGGAAAGTCTGCTACTGACCAGATGCTGCACAATTAACGAGAATTAATAGGGTGGTTATCTACTGTTTCTTTCAGTAATTCAAGCTAAAGAACAAATATTTATTTATACCTTGAATCTAGTTTGTTAATATGCAATTTAAAAATAAAAGTCATTGATATTTGAGGGACAAATAAAATGCAATGAAAAATTTTAGACTCTCTAAGATAACATAACTGTTAAGTACATCTCTCTTTTAAAATGCTGTAATCATTTTGTACTGGGATATAATGAACATTGATACAGGAAGAAATACTGTATGTTCACCAACTGTTCAACTGTGAATAATAATTCTTTAGACAAATTGAAACTGTGAGACGTACATTACACATAAAATGCTCCAAGGCATCTCAGTCCTAGAACGCTCTTGGCCTATCAGCTACATTTGCATGCGCCATTTACAGATGGATGATCACCCACACATGGAACTGAATTACATATAATAATAATAATAATATAATAATAATAATAATAATAATAATAATAATAATAGTAATTACGTTTTGGATGTTTATGAAAAGTCATATTGTTTTCCTGGCTTCCAATTTGGATGGAGAATTAAATTAAACATGAAACAAGTGTTTCTTTTCATTAGATTTTAACCACTATTTTAATATATATAATTGCATATTTTAGATAGTTTCTTTGTTTAGGTCATATTTATGCCATATTTGCAATTTAAGATCATATTAGGATATACTTTGAAAATTATATCTTGTAGATTAAAATATTTTTACAAAGTAATTGATAATGATTAGACTGAATACTGAGATTTTTTTAGCTGATATTTAGATTACATGAAATGTGGCTGTGAAGGATATTTAATTTTCTAAGGAAAAGAAGTACCATATGCCTATATCCACATTGTTTAGTGACCGGTGCAAGTAGTCAGTCTTCCCCAACTTTAGTATGGGTAGTAGTTTGTGTTAACATTATTGGAAGACATTTCAATAGAGACTATGTAAAATTGTACTTTCACGGCATTTTGATTCATGTATTTTATGTCTTTCGGGTTAAATGGCCATGGTCTGGTTTTATTAAAACTCGACGTTTCGTCTACTACTGCAGGAGATTCTGCGTGTTCTTTGACTTCTTAACTCTTCAAATGTCGGCTGCAGACTGGCTGTGTGTTGGAAATCATGTCCTTATTCATAGTTGAGTATTGTGTGGTGATATTTTCTACACGGTCCGTTACTTTGGAGCTATTTTTCTGATTGGTTGTCACTGGCGTAAGTCATGGGTTTTATTCTCGTGTTATATAATTCCGGAATCCAAATTTTATTAATATTCATAGTTTCTTCCTTTTTGTTAAAGGAATTTTTGTGTTTGTAAATTTCAATAGTCTCTCTGTGAAGTCTGGTGTAGTAATGTTGTGTTTTGGACAAAACTTGTGTTTCTTCAAATTTTATGGCATGTTCTTTGTTATTCACTAAATGTTCTGCTACAGACGATTTTTCAGTTTGTTTCAACCGAAAATTTCTCTTGTGATCTCGTATTCTTGTACTTATCATCCGTTTTGTAGTTCCTATATACACTTCACCACAACTACATGGAATACGATATATGCCAGCAGTGCTTAAAGGTTCTCGTTTATCTTTTGCTGGATTTAATGTATTGATAATTTTATGTGTAGGCTTGTAGATAGTCTGGATCTTATGTTTTTTTCAGAATTCGCCCTATTTTGTCCATTATAGATTTAACGTAAGGTAGAAAAACCTTACCTGTCATTTGTTCCTTAGTTCTGTTGTTAGTACCATGTTTTTTAGGATTTACTGCACAGTTGAAATCAATTTTACTATATCTGTTTTCTTGGAAGGCTGTTTTAAGATGATTAATTTCTTCTTGAAGGTATTGTGGTTCAGAAATCCTGTTTGCCCGGTCAACCAGAGTTTTTATAATGCCAAATTTTTGCCTAGGATGATGATTTGATAGCTTGTTTAGGTACCTATCCATATGAGTAATTTTCCTGTAAACTCGGTGTCCAAGTGTCATATCTTTGTTTCGTATTACTAAAACATCCAAAAACGGTAATCTGTTATTTTCTTCTTGCTCCACAGTGAATTGAATACTAGGGCAAATGCCATTTATGTGTTCCATGAAGTTTTTTAATTCCTCTTTACCATGTTCCCATATGACGAAAGTGTCATCCACATATCTTAGCCATACTGTTGGTTTGAATGTTACATTGTCTAAAACCTGTTTTTCAAATTTTTCCATGTAAAAGTTGGCTATTACCGGGCTTAATGGACTTCCCATGGCTACGTCATCTATTTGTTCGTAAAATGCTCCTCTCCATTGGAAATAAGATTCTGTAAGACAAATGCGATAAAGTGATACTATGTCTGTAGGAAAAATTTCTTGCAAGTATATCATCGTGTCTCCAATAGGTACCTTAGTGAACAATGAAACCACATCAAAGCTGATTATTCTATCGTTCGGCTTTAGTTTTAATGTGTCAATTTTTTCTATGAAGTGCATTGAGTCTTTTATATAGGTGTCCGTTTTTCCAATGTATGGTTGTAGTAGTGAGGCTAGAAACTTGGCGAGTTCGTACATTGGTGATCCAGTGGCCGAAACGATAGGTCTGAGTGGCTTTCCTTCGTTGTGTATCTTAGGCAATCCGTATAGTCTTGGTGGTAGGGCTTCTGATTTGTATAGTCGTTTTTTGATACCGTCTTCAAGTGACTAACAACAGAACTAAGGAACAAATCAAAGGTAAGGTTTTTCTACCTTACGTTAAATCTATAACAGACAAAATAGGGTGAATTCTGAAAAAAACATAAGATCCAGACTATAATACATTAAATCCAGCAAAAGATAAACGAGAACCTTTAAGCACTGCTGGCATATATCGTATTCCATGTAGTTGTGGTGAAGTGTATATAGGAACTACAAAACGGATGATAAGTACAAGAATACGAGAAGACAAGAGAAATTTTCGGTTGAAACAAACTGAAAAATCGTCTGTAGCAGAACATTTACAGTCTTACTAATAAAAATCTCTTATACAGACTTTCATCAGTTGTTTAATTATACAATATATAAGCCTTATGTAGATCACATACAATTTCCTTACTAATAAACATTGTGCCGGAGCTATATAACAAAACAGCCGTCATACACATTACGTCACATATTCGTCATCATAATCACGTCAGAACAATATTACGCGCAGTTTGTAACAGAAATAAAACAACATCAACTAGTGATTATTTGTGTAAGAAATGAATATGGATAAGAATTAATAGAGATTTTTTTTTTATTTAACTTTCACAGGGAAAGAACACTATGAGGCTTAATTTAATAATTAAATTAATGTTTTTATTACCTCACCTCATATCCTTTTTCTTCTATACTGCAGTTTTGGAGCTTATCTCCATCGTCAGTAGCCTCTGGTCGACCGGTGTTATGTCGTTTCTTGGCGGTTTCCTTCTCACTTCTATCGGTGGACATATGAACCTCTGGATCAGGTCAAAATTTGCGGGAGTTTCAAAATTCATGAGTTTGTCTTTTTTTTTTTTTTTGGATATGGATTTTTTCCCAGACTGTGAGTTCCTTTAGTTTATCTGTTTGTTTGATTAGGCTAGCTTCTGTATCAATTAAATGTTTTTCAGACCAAGCATGGGCTGCTACTGCTGACTTGTCCACTTCACCCTTTTTTACATTTCTAAGGTGTTCCTTCAATCAAGTTTTTAAATTTCTTTTTGTTTTTCCTATATAGATTTTGTCGCAATCTTGACATTTGATCTGATATATTCCTGATTTATATTCTTCTCCAATTTTTTCGTTTTTGTTGGTTTTAATTATCTTGTTTAGGCTGTATTCATTCTTTGGGGCCAATCGAATGTTAAACTTATTGAAAATTTTCTGGAACTTGTGGTGTTTTACAGGATGGTAAGTGAATTTTTTAAATATTATGTTCTCTTCTGTTTTGACAAAATTATGCATCGAACAAATGTTCTTTACATACAATGGGAAATACTACAAACAAAATTTTGGACTTTCCATGGGGAACCCCCTATCTCCCTTTCTGGCCAATTTATTCATGGGTAGTTTTGAACAGAAAATCACGAGGGGACACCCATTAACTTTCAAATTTTGGCGCAGATACGTTGACGATATAATAGCCATTATAAACCATAAACAAATAGAAGATGCCTTAAAACTCCTGAACCTTCAGAGCAAAACTGTAAAATTCACAATGGAAACTGAAACTGATAGACAAATCTCATTTTTTGATCTAACCCTAACTAGAAACGAAGAAAACAAAATAGAATTTGGAATATACAGAAAGAACACACATAAAGATAACTACATTAAGGCATCAGGATTCAACCATTTCGCTCACAAAGAAGCTGTATTCAATAGCCTAACACACAGATTGGTGAATGTACCCCTGAACCATGAAAAATATGAAAAAGAATATATAATTAAAGTAGCAATAGAAAATGGTTATGAAGAGAACATGGTACACAAGAAAATAAATAAGTTTAAAAGGCAAAAACTAATTAATGAAAGCACACTTAAAAAACAAACAGAAGAGAACATAAGATTCAAAAAATTCACTTACCATCCTGTAAAACACCACAAGTTCCAAGAAAATTTTCAATAAGTTTAACATTCGATTGGCCCCAAAGAATGAATACAGCCTAAACAAGATAATTAAAACCAACAAAAACGAAAAAATTGGAGAAGAATATAAATCAGGAATATATCAAATCAAATGTCAAGATTGCGACAAAATCTATATAGGAAAAACAAAAAGAAATTTAAAAACTAGATTGAAGGAACACCTTAGAAATGTAAAAAAGGGTGAAGTGGACAAGTCAGCAGTAGCAGCCCATGCTTGGTCTGAAAAACATTTAATTGATACAGAAGCTAGCCTAATCAAACAAACAGATAAACTAAAGGAACTCACAGTCTGAGAAAAAATCCATATCCAAAAAAAACAAAAAAGACAAACTCATGAATTTTGAAACTCCCGCAAATTTTGACCTGATCCAGAGGTTCATATGTCCACCGATAGAAGTAAGAAGGAAACCGCCAAGAAACGACATAACACCAGTCGACCAGAGGCTACTGACGATGGAGATAAGCTCCGAAACTGCAGTATAGAAGAAAAAGGATATGAGGTGAGGTAATAAAAACATTAATTTAATTATTAATAGAGATCCCTAATTGGAGAGGTACGAAAAAAATAAGTGTGTTTTAATTTATATACATTTTCCTTTACGCTATGTCAAATTTCACAGATAATGTGCTGCCATCTAACGTCAAGAATTTCGAACAATTCTAGGAAACTAATAAAAGTTTTTCTCATTACTTATGAATTATGTGCAGTGTTTTAAGATGCGTTATAAAACGTTCAAAATAGTAGGAAATGTTACCGACAATAGAATAAAGTCTTTAAGCGAAAAAAAAAACTTATTACAGTTTCATCGGGAATCGAACCTACGACCTCACGAACCGTAGTCAGAAGCTCTAACCACAAGACTATCAAGTTAACATGTAGCTTGCTGCAATAATAGTACCTCTATAATGAAATACATTTTTATATCGGTTTGTGTGTTGCGTATTAAAGATGCAAGAAAGTTTTCTTAAAATAATATTATGAAGCATTTAAACTACATTCAGGTTAAATATTGTCTACAGCAATTATTGTAGAACATATTATTTTGTGAATCAATGTTCAATTTTAAAAAAATATATTATTAGGCCTAATTGGGAATGAGTGTAACGAAAGGCATTTTATGATGCCATTATTTTCCTACCCAGAGCTTTATTAATATTATTTATGCCCTGTGCATCCATCAAACGGTCGTTAAAGTGTTGTATTTTGGGTTAAATTTAAGGAAACTTTCATCAATATCATAAGAAAACAATCAGTTGATCTTGAAGTCCGACATTTTGTCTAGTTATACAATCCTTAAACAAGGCTGGAGGCATGTATAACGATTCCCATGTAAAGTTGTACACCTCTTCTACACTGAACAGCTAATACAGTGTTTATTAGTAAGAATTTTCAACTGAGATGTGTATAAACCTTGTATAAAAGTTATATATGGATTATTAGTAAGAGGGTTAGTGAATAACAAAGAACATGCCATAAAATTTGAAGAAACACAAGTTTTGTCCAAAACACAACATTACTACACCAGGCTTCACAGAGAGGCTATTGAAATTTACAAACACAAAAATTCCTTTAACAAAAAGGAAGAAACTATGAATATTAATAAAATTTGGATTCCGGCATTATATAACACGAGAATAAAACCCATGACTTACGCCAGTGACAACCAATCAGAAAAATAGCTCCAAAGTAATGGACCATGTAGAAAACATCACCACACAATACTCAACTATAAATAAGGACATGATTTCCAACACACAGCCAGTCTGCAGCCGACATTTGAAGAGTTAAGAAGTCAAAGAACACGCAGAATCTCCTGAGGATGTCTACCGCAGTAGTAGACTAAACATTGAGTTTTAATAAAACCAGGCCATGGCCATTTAACCTGAAAGACATAAAATACATGAATCAAAATAGAGACTATGTTTTGTTGGTTGCAGCTTCATAGTGATATGCAAGTTAAGGAATTATATTTGAAGAGAAAAATTTTTTTTTTTCGCCTAGACCGAGACTCGAACCCGGGACCTTTGGCTTGCCGGGCCAAATGCTCTACCAACTGAGCTACCGAGGCGTGTTGCAATCTAGACGCAAATTTTTCTCTTATATACGTTGTAATTCCCTCTCACCAAATGCTTTTGAAACCATTGCTTCTATCTTTGCAAATGGCGGCTTCTTAGTTAAGAAGACATTTATTGGGAATTTAACATTACTTTATAAAGCTAGTAAGGCTTCTAATGATGTTTTTATTATTGATTTAACATTTCTCACTGAAAGATAAATTATATTTGAAGAGAAAAATTTTCGCCTAGACCGAGACTCTTCAAATATAATTTATCTTTCAGTGAGAAATGTTAAATCAATAATAAAAACATCATTAGAAGCCTTACTAGCTTTATAAAGTAATGTTAAATTCCCAATAAATGTCTTCTTAACTAAGAAGCCGCCATTTGCAAAGATAGAAGCAATGGTTTCAAAAGCATTTGGTGAGAGGGAATTACAATGTATATAAGAGAAAAATTTGCATCTGGATCGCAACTTGCCTCAGTAGCTCAGTTGGCCCGGGAAGCCAAAGGTCCCGGGTTCGAGTCTCGGTCTAGGCGAAAAAAAAAATTTTCTCTTCAAATATAATTTATCTTTCAGTGAGAAATGTTAAATTAATAATAAAAACATCAAGTTAAGGAAATTTGTTAGAGAGTTTTGTGCAAAATATTTCAGTACTGATGATAAAAATATCTTCTGTAAAATCTGTAAAGTTAAGGTGTCAGCAGAGAAGAAATTCACTATGTAGCAGCATTGCAATGCATTAATATATCAAAATAATATACAGTGAAAATCAGCTCAACAAAATAAGTAACAATTGTTTGACACCACTAGAAATTTGTCATATAAGACTTCCAAATTGTCCAACTTCTCAAGAGATCTTTATGAATGATGATTTCTGCCAACATCCCACTTAATCATTGAACTTTAGCCTCTATGTGCTGGACATACCTATGAGTTATTGTATGCTGCTGACCTTTGTGCTTGGGACCGACAGGTACCGACCCAAATAATAAAGTTCTTTAAACTGCTTTTGTAGCCAGTTTTTAAGATATCCCATTTTTACTAAAATTTCAATATAGACAGGAAACATAGCTTCCAGAATGTATGGAAGTCACTCCAAAAATAATGCACATTTATTTATAAATTACATTTTCATTCTACAGCTTTTCTATTTTTACAGTGTGTAGACACATGCTTTAGTAACATTTCATTTTTCCACATAATGCCCATCCTTTTCAACTGCCTTACGCCACTTGGAACTAGGGCCCATATACCCGCATGGTAAAATTCTTGACCAGCATGTTTGAGCCACAGATTGGCAGCTTTCACGGGGGAGTCATTATCTTCAAACCTTGTTCCATGAAAGGATTCCTTCAGTTTACCAAAGAGATGGTAGTCACATGGAGCCAGGTTAGGACTGTAAGGCAGATGTTTCAATGCTGTCGGTCCAAGTTTTTTTGATCTCTCTCATGATTTGGTGACTGACATGTGGCCATGCATTGTCGTGCAACAGTTTACCGAAGAGATGGTAATCAGTTGAAGCCAGGTCAGGACTGTGTGGTGGGTGTTTCATTGCTGTTTATCAAAGTTTTCTGATCTCTTTCGTGGTTTGGTGACTGACATGTGGCCATGCATTGTCATGCAACAGCAAAACTTCCTGCTTTTCCCAATGTGGTCGAACACGATACAGTTGAGCTTGAAGTTTCTTCATAGTTGCCAGTGATGCGTTTGTCAACCAAAACCATGTTGTTAATTCTCTGCACATTGTCAGGAGTTCATGCAGTGTGAGGTCTGATGCTGTGAGTATTATCCCAAATATTGGCATGCCCTCTTTCTTTATGTAGTCTGCTTGCCCACTGACTAACTGTACTGCAATCAACAGCAGCATCTCCATACACCTTTTTTAACCTCGTGTGGATGTTTCCCACTGTCTCATTCTCACAACAGAGGAATTCTATAACAGCACATTGTTTCTGACGAATGTCAAGTGCAGTAGCCATTTTGCAAACATGCTATGACAGCACCACTCATGGAAGCAGGTTAAAATACATTTGAACACAAGCGGGAAGGATGTATCTATGAATTCCATAAATTGCAAAGGTGTAGAATGAAAAATAACTTCAGAAAAAAATAGTGTGCATTACTTTTGGAGTGATCCTCATATATATTAACATCTACATCCGTTAATTATTATTATTCTAAGATTACATATATTTTCCATTAATGAAAACTGAATTTTGACTTGTATGTGTGGCGCAGTGAGAAAAAAATATAAAATGAATAATTATAAGTATTAACATACCTTCACTAAAGTGTTGGGGAATGTATTATGATTGTTTATAAGCACAAGATATTTTAAATATTATTGGCTGGAAAAAGCCAATCCTATCATTGTAATAATATGCAAGCAAATGTAGCCTTTTATAAAATATGAAATGTCGGATATATTTTTTCTTTTCTGTTTGTAATTAATTATAATTGCAAAACACAATGTTTGGCACTATGTTACATATTAGATGCATTTTCTCTGTTATATTAAAAGCTTCAAAATAATAGTTTTTATTCCAAATTTCACATATATTATACTGTATTTTATCGGCTCATCACAATTTAGGGACAAGATCACAAGACTCTTTTTTTTACTTTCTATACCACAGCAGAGGACATGTCTATACTCTGAATCTTACACAATATCTATGACTAGGAGCATGGAACTCACTTCCCTGTCATGTCAGGGACTGTCAATCACTATCATTGTTTAAATCCAAATTAACTGATATCTTAAGTTCCACATAATGAAAATATTAACTGTATAACAATATTATATTCAACATTTTGTATATACGTATAAATATTCATCTAGGAAGCTTTACATACATAATTTTATTTTATATTATTTTAATTTTATTTTATTCCATGTTTTGTTAGTATTAGCTAATATTAGACCACATCCCCATTGCCTTTTGTTTAGTCTATATTTTAATTATATTGTAAAATTGTAATAATCAGTAAGTATGTAATTTTTGTATAATTTTACTATTTGCTGGTTGAGTGGAAGAGAAGGCCTTATGATCTTAACTCTGCCAGCTAAAATAAAGCATTATTATTATTATTATTATTATGTATAACTGTAGGCTTTCACGGCCGGCGTCTTGATCCCTATTAGGTTCGTCTTCCGGGCATATAGGCCGTGGTCCAGTCGTTCTTCTACTCGACTTTTCGTCTACTGCTGCGGTAGACATCATCAGGAGATACTGCGTGCTCTCTGTGAACTCCTCAACAGTCTGCAGCCGACTGTTGAGAAGTTCACAGAGAGCACGCAGTATCTCCTGATGATGTCTACCGCAGCAGTAGACGAAACGTCGAGTAGAAGAACGACTGGACCACAGCCTATATGCCCGGAAGACGAACCTAATAGGGATCATTATTATTATTATTATTATTTCAAAATGGCCAATAGCTATACACATTTTCACTTTTTATACTCTTTTTATAGTTTTTTTTTTTCAAATGTCCCAGGTTGTCTTTCGATATTCCTGGTGTTCTCTCCTGGCATGACATATTTGTAACTCACTTCTGAGGTTGGGGCACCTGGAAGGCGGGGTTACATTGCCCTGATGATATGATGGGTGATGATGATAGTGGTGCACCAGGAGAGTCCCTAATCCTAAGCTTAATCTAAGATGAATATGAATGATGATAATTGTGATGGTCATATGATTTCGGGGATTGTTTGGGCCTTAAAGTTTTTCTGACATTTGTCTTACAGGTGAGGAAAAACCCCGATAAAACCTCACCCAGAAAAACTGTCTCGACCGGGGATTGAACCCGGGCCTGCTGCGTGACAAGGCAGCACACTACCTCGAGATCACAGCTTTGTCTAAAAGCTATTTAGAAAAAAAAAGTGGAGTTAATTAAGATTATTCGCAAGAAAGCAGTGATGTAGTTGAAAAAGTAAGAACTTGCGCTATAAATTACAAACATACATTGTATATCAAATGTCTATTCAAAGGCATTAGAATAATACATAGTGGTAGTGGATGTAATATTATCTTTATATCATTCAGATTCTCTAAGTATAGAGATGTTTCTCTTACTAAACAGTTTTGTCTTTCTTGAAGATGTCTTCATACTTTTACTTTGAATTCTTAATAATGAAACTATCAGTAATCAAAATAAAGGCCTTAAGTATTTAATGAACTACAAGACCAGTTAGCAAAATGAAAATCTCAGTGGTAATAGGATATAGAATTATATAAGTATTATGCTCTAAACTTTTTAATGAAGTAATGATCATAATTAAACTTAATTTTCAAACAAAATGTAATTAAATATAGAAACAAATTGTCATAATGTTTAAGAAGATGAAAATATTTACATGAGTCTCACTATTATTTCCTTGATTTTTGTACAGAATTGCAAAACTTATGCTAAAAAGTCAATACGATATGTTCCAACCATGGGATGGGCTTGGATGTTTGCAGAGAGTATTTTTCTTGAAAGAAATTGGGAAAAAGATAAAGAAACAATTTGGAGACAAATAAAAGAACTTGTAAACCACCCTGATCCTATGTGGGTAAGTATAAATAGTTAGTTCTTGGTGTTCAGTTATATTTATTAAGGAAATAAGAATAAACCCTCATTTTAGTTCAGTCCATAGACTATAAATACAATTGATCCTGATGAATTAGTTGTTACCATATTCGAAAAGATGGCAGATGATAGGAATGATTTTTCCTGAAACCGCGGTCCTGTTCTGTGAAGAACACAGAGTGTATGAGGTGAGATGCACGACTCATTTTAATATTAAGATCTTAGAATAGTCTGAAAACTTTTCAGGGCAAACCAGATAGTAAATGGAAAACAGGAAGACCATAAGTTTAGAGTGTTTGGTGATTTGGAGGATGACTTGAAAGGAATGAATGTTAAGAGATGGAGACTTAAAGGTTTTGGAAAGGGAAGAATGGAATATCATTATAAGAGGCTAGAGTCTTTCATGAACTATAATGCCATAGAGTAATAATAAATGTAAACACAACAGCTATAAGCATTGATACTCCATGATTTATCATACTACATAATAGTAGGTTAGAAATGTATACATGATAAAAGTGAAGTAGATAAAGAAACGTGTTTTTCTTAATAAAATAGGAAGCAACATTAAGAGGTTTACTTAGTAATTAAGTTAATTAGTCTGTATATTCTTACCTCTTATGGTTCTTTTTGTTGAACATATGATTCAAGGCATGTTAGCTCCATCTTCAGCAATTACAGACTTTCTTTCTTTCCCTCATTTCTATGTAATTTCAGATCTAAAAATGGTAATTGTTTGTTTACTTCTGTTTCTATTGTGAATTCAATTGTTTTCTTCTGTGTATTTAAGAGTTGTAAAGTATCTTCTATGTTTTCAATGCTTTTTTTTTATTTGAATTAACACACTCCAATTCTGGATAGAATTTTTTTTTCAATGCCACCAGGTTGTCTTTCATGACATTTCTGGCTTTCTCCCCTGGCATTGGCGGAATTGTAATCCATTTCTTAGGTTGGGGCACCTGGAAGGCAGAATTACGTTATCCCAATATCCATCCATCCATAGTAATTCTGCCCAAGGGCAAGGTCTTTCACTGCAATCATAGCATTTTCATGCTATGCTTTGCAGCTTTACTGGGGAATTATAGTTGTGGTAGCTTCCCGTTGCTTTCCACACCGGTAAAGGATAAGGATAATGATGATGACCATATGATTTCGGGGACCATTGGCCTTAAAGTTTTCCTGACATTTGTCTTACAGGTGAGGAAAAACCCTGATAAAAACCTCACCCAGAAAAACCCCCCCACCGGGGATTGAACCCGGGCCCGCTGCGTGACAAGGTTGCATGCTACCTCGAGACCACAGCGATGGACCATCCCAATATGATGAGTGATAAATGATAATGAAGCGCCAGGAGAGTTCTTAACCTAAATTCCAGACCATGGGCAACCACAAGAATAATTCCCTTAAAGAAAAAAAATTCCTATGGTCTGACTGGAAATCGAACCCGGGACCTCATGAACAGTAGTCTGTAACGCTGACCACTAGCCCATGAACTGGTCATATCATGAATATAGAATAGATGATTCTATCTTCTATGTGTTTTTGTTTGACTAAAGCAACAACATCGTCCACGTATCTGTACCAAAATTTGAACATAAGATAATATGCTTTTGTTATTTTGCTTTCAAAATCACTCATAAATAAATTAGCCAAAAAAGGAGATAATGGGTTACCCACTGATAGTCTGGATTTTTCTATATAGAAACCTCCGTTGTATGTAATAACATTTGATTGATGCACAGTTTGGTTAATTTGAAATATTCTTCCTTCCGTTCTTTGTTGATATTGTTTTTGATTAACCATTTTTCCAAAATTTCTAATGTTTCTTTTTCTGGTACATTGGTGAACAATGGCGTGACATCAAAAGAAACTATTCTATCTGCTGGTTCTATTTTTATCTTTTTTATTTTATTTTTCTATTAGCTGAAGAGAATTTTCAATGGTTAGATTTTCAAAATGTTTCATTTCTTTGAATTCCTGGCTTAGCCATTTGGAAATTTTGTAAGTGGGGGATCCTATATTATTGATGATTGGTCTAATTTTTTTACCTGTTTTATGAATTTTGGAGAGACCGTGGATATTGGGGTTTCTAGGGTTAGCTTCTTTGAATTTAATTTTTTCTTTGTAAGAATTTTTTTGATAGACTTTAAACTGTTTTCATCTTTTTTAACTGTTTTTGGAAGTCGATCAATTTTGATATTTTCATATTATTCTCCTTTTAATTGAGTCTGTAATTGCTGAAGATGGGGTTAACACGTCTTGAAACATATGTTCAACGAAAACAACCATAAGAGGTAAGAATATACAGACTAAATAACTTGATTAAACATGTTTTTGTTTGTGCACAGTTCATACTGCTTTCTGTTCAATTCAGCATATTTTTAATTCTATTAGCATTACATGAATGCACATGATGTGCATAAATAAGCCCCACTAGATAACAACCCATGGTTTCTTATTGTCATGACAAATAAAAAACAGCTTATCAGTCAATTGTTTTACTTTTAGTAACTAGTATTTGACCACTTGTACAGAATTCAATTATAGCTTGCTAAACAACTAGAAAGTATATATTAATACTGTAGTAAATACTATTACAAACTCTATGCAAACAAATAGTTTGGTTTTTAATACAGTGAACTCCTAAAAGACTAGTTGGAGCAACAATTTCCCATTAAATTGCAAAATTTTTTGATAATATATTTAAATCAAAGCATAACATTTGAAATTGTAGTATTATTAATACACTCCTAAATAATAGTAATGTTGAATTATACAAAAAACTGAACAAATTTTTTTTTATTCAATGCCTCAGGTTGTCATTTCGACATTTCTGGTGTTCTCTCCTGGCATTGTGCATAATTATAACCCACTTCTGAGGTTGGGGTGCCTGGAAGGCAGGGTTATGCTACCCTGATGAAATGATGGGTGGTGGTGATGATGATGACGACGATGATAGTGGAGTGCCTTAATTCTAAACTTAATCTAAGGCGAATATTATGATGGCCATATGATATTCGGGGACTGTTTGAGCCTAAGTTTCCTGACACTTGTCTTACAGGTGTGGAAAAACCCCATAAAAAATCTCACCCAGGAAACTTGTCCCAATTGGTGATCAAACCTGGGCCCGCTGCATGATAAGGCAGCAGACTACCTCGAGATCACAGTGGTGGATGAACAAAGACATTATTAATGAGTTGGTTATTTTGATTCACCTCACATTTGTTGATTTTTATGCAGACCAGTTTCGTCGCTTTTGCACGACATTTTCGATGCATTACAACAGTTATTTGCAGTTGTCCATCCTGTAAGTTGATTTCTGCTCCCTCTGCTGACTGATCGATGAACTTCCAAATACATTTTTTTTTCTCTTTTTGAACAAAGGCATAAAATCTTCAATATTTTGGAATGGGCATATTTTCCTTAATTCTAAGATAAATAAAATTATAGCTGTATTGAACTGAAATGGTTGTTCAGAAAATATGGCAACAGAATTGTTTAAACCATATTTTCGACTATATTTGGATATTTTTAACATTCCTAAGATGTTTCTTCACTCTGGTTTTCAAGTTTCTTTTTGTTTACAAATGGGGAAATAAAAAAATCTGCAATAGCAACTTACACTTGGTCAGAAAAATATCAAATTGAAAGAAAAGCTAAATTAATAAAACAGACAGAAAAATTTAAATAATTTTTGTGGGAAAAAAATCTACATTAAAAAAATAAGGAGAAATTATTATTTTTTGAAATTGCTGGAGAATATGATTTGATTTGATTTGAAGGTGCATCTGTCTACCAACAGATGGAAGAAAAAACTGTGCATCATGACAGAACAATGACCGAGAAAATACTGAAGATGGAGATTTACTCTGAAACTATTTTAAAAGAATACAAAATATGAGGTGAGGTGAAAATTATTAATACCTCATAGTATTACTTCCTATTAAGTTTAAACCCAAATTATATATCTATAGGGCACTAGAAAAGTTTTGCAATACGGGCATACTTTTCACAATCTCTCAAAATAACTTCTACCACACTCAATACACCTCTTCATTTGTCGAAATCAATCACTAAACCATTGCTTCCACTTTTTTTGGACAGCTCCATGCACTCATCCCATGCTGCCAGAAGCACCTTTTGCAAAGGGAAACACTTTCCTTTGATCTTCAGTTTAACTTCTGGGAACAATCTAATGTCACGAGGAGCAAGATCTGGACTGTAGGGAGGATCTTTAAGCAATGGAAGTTTCTATTTCTTCAAGTACTCTACGGTATCACTGGCCCTATGGACAGGTGCATTATCATGATGCAGCATCCATGTGTCTACCCTTGACCTTGGGCAGAGTTTCTTCAGTGCTGCAATCATCTTTGGCAGGCATTCTTCTGTGTACCATTTAGCAGTGACTGTGCATTGTTTTTGCAGTACAACCTGTTCCAAAATCCCCCTTGTGGTGAAGAAGACGGTTTTCATTCTCTTGTTCACTGATCATGATTTCCTCACTGCCACTAGCGTACCCTCATCTTCAAATAGCCACACCTTGTTCTGGGCTTTCGTTTGGACGCCATAATAATACAGCCATGTTTCATCTCCTGTGACGATGCTGTTTACGTTAGGAGAAGTCCCGTTATTAAACTTTTTCAACATCATTTTGCACTATTTGTCCTTTTGCTCCTCAGTAAGTGCATGTGACACCCACAGTGAACAAACCTTCTTAACATGAAGATGCTCATGTAAAATTTTATGAATGGCTAGTGCAGGAATAAGGAGGGACTCTTATATCTGCCAGTAGGTTATTTGCTTCTCTTTCTCCAGCAGTTTCTTCACAGCGTCGATGTTCTTGTCGATAACTGACCATCTGAACAAGGATCATCTTCAAGGCCAAATTTTCCCTTCTTCAATTCTCCGTGCCAGTGGAATATGGTCATGGGATGTGGACAATCATTTCCCAATACAAGAACCATCTCCTCAAAGCACTAATCTACAGTCAGACCACGAGAAAAGTTGCATCAAATAATGACACTATACTGAAGTTAGGACCACCCTGACATTCTTACAAACTTTCACGTCTGCTGTTAAACTAAAACTGCATCTGCAGAAGAATGCTCCCCTCCAATTTTATATTTGTTTGAACCCCTCTTTCTTCCCCTAGGGGCGCCAGGCCTGTCTGGCCTTGGATTATTGCATATTGCAAAACTTTCCTAATACCCTAAGTAATTAGTACTTGTCAAGCTCTTCAGACTGCACTATATGGTGCGCTAATAAACATCATGCTACAAAATTTAGCCGGGAGTTGGGCTTAATCATTTAAATAAAAATTATATTTATCATCCATTGACTCTTCCTTTAATTAAGGTTGCCCAACCCATGCTCTTTTGTTTGAAATCCAAGCTATAAGTTGGGCAATCCAAAATGTTGATATGATGGTGCTGAAAATATTCTGTACAGGTCCAGCAATGTTAGCTGAACATTATTGTCCATGAGAATAAATACTTCAATATGTTCTTCTGTCAGACGTTGTATGTTTGGATTTTACAGGCCTAAAAAAAACTCTTCTGGTGTCAATATTAATTTCTACCCAGATCATGATTGTTCTCCACCAAAATGAATATTGTGTTCACTTGGTCTTCTCCATACACCAACATGACTCTCATAACTAAATTTAATAGAGATCTTTTTCATCACAGAATGTTACTTTCTTCTAATATCTTAACTGTCAAAGACTTCTGATCACCAAAGTGCATTCTCATCTATTTCTGATGCTTGGTTAAAATTAGCTATTTTCTACATCTCAATTGATCGTCATGAAGCTTGTTCCGAACTTTTTGATCACTTTCTCTGTAGCCTGTAGCTCAGAGGAGGACTTGTTGAAGTTTAAGTTCTGTTCTTTTGCAATTCCTTGCTGCAAAAATATGAAGGTAGTGATCCTCTGCAGGTATAGTCAACCTGAATCTAGTTTTTTTCAACAGTATATTTCATTATTTCATTTCCATAACTTGCACGTGTCATTCTGACTAACACCAAGTTACATATCGCTGTGAGTGATTCTCTGGCTTTCTTCCTTTTCAATTGTTATTCCCAACATGGTCATTTCCTGTGTACCCGTTCTGTGTTTATGCAGATGCTTTCTTGGTACAAAGTTTATTGCAACTCCCTCTGCTTTACTGATCCTGAAAGACAAGGAATCATTAAATGTAAATAAACAAAAGGAGGGGATTTTGTCTATATTACTTGCCATTGGCCCAGGTATTTATTTATCCCAATTTTCTTGTCACAAATTAGCCTAATGAAACCCAAAACAGTGGATTCAACACTAATCTTGGTCATTTTGGACATTGTATTTTTCATTGCCTCATGCTGATGGATGTGTACCTTGAATTTAAGAAACATTGGAGTTTTAGTATTCATCTAAGATATCCCAAAAACTATTGTAACACTAAAATAATCCCACTTCAGGCCTTAGGAAGCCTTTGAGATAATAGGAAGACCCCCACCTTTCTAGATAATAGGCATGAGATGTCAGTTGGGTTGTCAGCCATGCAAGATGACTGCCTTTTTCTTCCATATTGTACTCATTTCTGTTGGAGCCTGAGTTCACCCAAGGCCGTGGAACTGCCAGAAGGTTCAAATCAGTTTAAAAATCCTTACTCCATTGGGACTCGAACCCTTGACCTTTTGACTTTTGTAGCATATTGCCTTAACCAACTATGCTACGACATAAACCCAACTGAAAACTATGGATTTGATACTGCAGTACGTGAGATCTTACCTTATGATTGACATTTCTGCTCTCAGCTGGTGTGAAGATCACAGTGTTACCAAACGTCCTCTCATCTCACTTGGTGACCGCTTCAATGGTGCTACATCCAAATCATCTTCTTTTTCACTATCAGTGATATCTTAATCACATATACACCATGCCTAATGATGTTTTGATACAGGTAACTTGATATTAATTAAAAATGTTGTTAAAATTTACAAGCAACTCTGTTTCACAACATGCACTGAGAGCACAGCACAATAACTGTCTCGACACAGAATTGTGCATACCCAAAATCGCATGACAAACATTATTTGTGACTGGTCAACAATAAGGTGAGCGTCATCAATCATTTACTAAGATCTCACACATTTAAATATTGGTTTTCACCCAGCTTACACAAGATTATAGTAATTCTAACTCTTGAACATTCACATTCTAGCAGCTTTAGTATTACAGTAAAACCATATTTACAATAAGGTGAGCCTATTCGTGCACACAATCACCTAAATGTCATCAATTACTTCCTAAGGTCTCATGGACTTTAATATCGGTTGTTTTCACACCCTTCTCAGCTGACACTAGATTATAGTAATTCCAATTATTGAACATTCACATATTAGTAGCTTTAGTATTACACCATGTTTACAATAAGGTGTACACACAATAACCCAAACACCATCAATCACTTACTAAGATCTAACCCTGTTTAATATTAGTTGTTTTCACCCCCTTCACAGCTTACACTAGATTATAGTAATTCCAATTATTGAACATTCACATATTAGTAGCTTTAGTATTACAGTAAAACCATGTTTACAATAAGGTGTACACACAATCACCCAAACACCATCAATCACTTACTAAGATCTAACACTGTTTAATATTAGTTGTTTTCACCCCCATCTCAGCTTACACTAGATTATAGTAATTCCATTTATTAAACATTCACATATTATGTTTTTATTATTGATTTAACATTTCTCACTGAAAGATAAATTATATTTGAATAGTCTCGGTCTAGGCGAAAATTTTTCTCTTCAAATATAATTTATCTTTCAGTGAGAAATGTTAAATCAATAATAAAAACATTATTAGAAGCCTTACTAGCTTTATAAAGTAATGTTAAATTCCCAATAAATGTCTTCTTAACTAAGAAGCCGCCATTTGCAAAGGTAGAAGCAATGGTTTCTAAAGCATTTGGCGAGAGGGAATTACAACATATATAAGAAAAAAATTTACGTCTACATTGCAACTTGCCTCGGTAGCCAAAGGTCCCGGGTTCGAGTCTCGGTCTAGGCGAAAATTTTTCTCTTCAAATATAATTTAGTTCACATATTAGTAGCTTTAGTATTACAGTAAAACCATGTTTACAATAAGGTGTACACACAATCACCCAAACACCATCAATCACTTACTAAGATCTAACACTGTTTAATATTAGTTGTTTTCACCCCCTTCTCAGCTTTCACTAGATTATAGTAATTCCAATTATTGAACGTTCACATATTAATAGCTTTAGTATTACAGTAAAGCCATGTTTACAATAAGGTGTACCTATTTGTACACACAATAACCCAAACACCATCAATCACTTACTAAGATCTAACACTGTTTAATATTAGTTGTTTTCACCCCCTTCTCAGCTTTCACTAGATTATAGTAATTCCAATTATTGAACGTTCACATATTAGTAGCTTTAGTATTACAGTAAAGCCATGTTTACAATAAGGTGAACCTATTTGTACACACAATAACCCAAACACCATCAATCACTTACTAAGATCTAACACTGTTTAATATTAGTTGTTTTCACCCCCTTCTCAGCTTTCACTAGATTATAGTAATTCCAATTTTGAACGTTCACATATTAGTAGCTTTAGTATTACAGTAAAACCATGTTTACAATAAGGTGAACCTATTCTTGCACACAATCACCTAAATGTCATCAATCACTTCCTACGGTCTCATGGACTTTAATATTAGTTGTTTTCACCCCCTTCTCAGCTTTCACTAGATTATAGTAATTCCAATTATTGAACGTTCACATATTAGTAGCTTTAGTATTACAGTAAAGCCATGTTTACAATAAGGTGAACCTATTTGTACACACAATAACCCAAACACCATCAATCACTTACTAAGATCTAACACTGTTTAATATTAGTTGTTTTCACCCCCTTCTCAGCTTTCACTAGATTATAGTAATTCCAATTATTATTGAACGTTAACATATTAGTAGCTTTAGTATTACAGTAAAACCATGTTTACAATAAGGTGAACCTATTCTTGCACACAATCACCTAAATGTCATCAATCACTTCCTAAGGTCTCATGGACTTTAATATTAGTTGTTTTCACCCCCTTCTCAGCTTTCACTAGATTATAGTAATTCCAATTATTGAACGTTCACATATTAGTAGCTTTAGTATTACAGTAAAGCCATGTTTACAATAAGGTGAACCTATTTGTACACACAATAACCCAAACACCATCAATCACTTACTAAGATCTAACACTCTTTAATATTAGTTGTTTTTACCCCCTTCTCAGCTGAACGTTCACTTATTAGTAGCTTTAGTATTACAGTAAAGCCATGTTTACAATAAGGTGAACCTATTTGTACACACAATAACCCAAACACCATCAATCACTTACTAAGATCTAACATTGTTTAATATTAGTTGTTTTCACCCCCTTCTCAGCTTTCACTAGATTATAGTAATTCCAATTATTGAACGTTCACATATTAGTAGCTTTAGTATTACAGTAAAGCCATGTTTACAATAAGGTGAACCTATTTGTACACACAATAACCCAAACACCATCAATCACTTACTAAGATCTAACACTCTTTAATATTAGTTGTTTTTACCCCCTTCTCAGCTGAACGTTCACTTATTAGTAGCTTTAGTATTACAGTAAAACCATGTTTATCCAAAATAAAGGAGACACCTTTATTTCAGATAACAGGGTCAAGTAGGAACAAAAATAACTTTCATTCATTGCATTCCAACTGAGAATATGAAAAGCAGATTTGCTTCATTCCTAAAAAGTCATTCCCATTTGTACATGAGTAAGGCGGAACTCTCATTTGAAATCAAAGTGAAAACAAAGAGGCACATATATAGCTTAAAGCATTGAACAGATCTTATTTATTTATTTTTTCCCCATTTTGATTAAGCAGAGTTTTACTGTATTATTTATAGATGCCTCAAAATCTTAGGCTATCCCATCAAAGAAGGAGAAACTATCAATGTCATATTAAAACCTACATGCAATGATCAAGACCAGAATATTTTATAGCTTGGCAGTAGAACTTGTGCAACTACACAATGCTTCTGTTATCTCCCACACTCGTTCCTATCTGCAGCAAGGACTGCCCAAGCATAATCATCTAAATTTCACTTTTTTTTCCCCTCTCAAGAAATTGAGATTTTGATTTCAGTTATTTTCAATTAAAACTCACAGATAATTTTTTTTTTGTTTCTTGGCTCATAAGTTACATACATACAGAAATGCTATCATAAAAATTCCAAAATATGTTTTGATATGAAAACATTGGTAGTTCCCTCAAAGTAAAGCCTTTGAGTGTATACCGGGAGACACTGTATTCGTACTGTTGCACATTATATGTTTTTTGTAGTTTCACTGATTTCAATTTTCATTGAATTATGAAATTATGATTTACCAGTGGTCAGTAGAATTGTATCTCTGGTGTGATTATTAATATGACTGACATCTTGAGGTGTAAAATGGTGTCCATTCAGCCTTGTGGTAGCTGATAGCTACTTGAATTAGGAAGTAGCAAAATCTGATTAAAAAAACTAAAATTAAGATTGCTGTGATTTCGTGTACTATCAGCTGCTAGCCACTTAAAGAAACCATTTCATATATCCTTGCATCTTTAGAGCTATCATGCCATGAATCAATCTATTTTTTTAGTTTCCAAAAGCAGCAAAATGACAAATATTATGTTAAAAGAATATCAAAGAAGGGGAAGAAAGTTCAGTAAGAAAAACATTTCAACTTATAGAATGGTTAAGTTTAATGATAGTTTGTTGTATTCTAACCCCAGTTTTTCTTTCCCTACTTATTCTTGTTGACAGGTTTTTGCTAGGTCTTATGTAATTGGTTTGTTTTAAAAAAATATTAAATTAAAGTAATAATTAAAAAAAAAATCCTGGCAAAATCGTTACTTATACATTTATGTTTTCAGCTGTTGCTGATGGCTGAAGGCACAAGATTTACTAAAGAAAAGCACGAAGCAAGTAGAAAGTTTGCAGAAGAAAAGGGCTTACCAGTATTAAAGCACCATCTTACGCCTAGAACCAAAGGATTTACTACAAGTTTACCCCATCTTCGTGGGAAAGTTGGAGGAATATATGATGTTCAGCTGTCTTTTAAAGAGTATGTATTGGGAATAGATGAGAAAATTTATAATTTTTTTTTGGAAATTGAATTTCATAACTAATACACTGGCACTATCAAATCCGAAGGTTCATGGCCTCGCGGACATAACCTCCTTACATTCCATCCTGAACTAATATTTTCCAGTCATTCCTTCCTTCGAATCATAGTTAATGTTATTCTTCCATCTCATTCTTGGCTTATCTACTTCACACCTTCCCTCTGGTTTTCACACAAAAAATTTCCATACCCTTCTTTCTTTCTTTCTTTCTTTCTTTCTTTCTTTCTTTCTTTCTTTCTTTCTTTCTTTCTTTCTTTCTTTCTTTCCATTTTGTACCATACGTCTTTCCCATCATGTTCTATAACACTTTTAGTTCCATATTAAGATTATGGAGCTGACTGTTATGTAACTTCCTTCATTCACCTGACTGTTCTTCTCTGTTTGGCCAAAAAAATTTCCTAAGCACCTCTCCCAATGTGAAAGTAGGAGTTGGACTATGAGAGACATTGCTAAAGATAGATATTAAATGTTGATTCTATGCTATTTTAACACTCATGCACATTTTAGATTCATGATGAAGGAAAATAAAAGGTCTTAATTTATTTGGAAGAAATAAAACTTTAAATATTGGTGTGTTTTTATTAATAACTTATATTATTTTAAAGACTATAACATATCTTTCACTAATAAGAATAAAATGAATTGTGAATTATTCTTACCTCATACTTCTATGTTTTTTAAACACAGCACCGCAATATCAGCGACCATCGTCACCATCATCAGCTGTTTTCACGACTCAAGTGAAAACAGCTGATGGTGGTGACGATGGTCACCGATACTGCGGTGCTGTGTTAAAAAAAAACATAGAAGTATATATAATTCACAATTCATTTGATTCTTATCAATAAAACCTCATAATGTTAACAATTCCCAAATTTATTATATTAAAATATCTTTCACTCTCAAAACACTTACATTAAAATTGAAAATCTCTCTTAATTATTTTCTTTATAAGCATCATAATTAGTGGAGACCATTGTTCTTACCTTCTATTGACAGTAGTTTTGCTTGACATTTCAATATGGCTAGCTGATAAAATAATAATAATATTAATAATAAGAATAATATGGAAATTTTAACAGTAAAACACAATTTTATGGAAAGAAGACTAAATCAAGGTTATCGTATGTTAAGTTCTTTTGTTACCATTTTTTTTAAATTCAAGATATATAAAACATGAATATATAGAATGATAATAAGGTACTGTTTATGATAGCCTTATTGGGTTTCTTTTTTCTTGGAGTTGCTGATATTTTCATCTGCTAACATATGCTTTTGGGTATAGAATATAGAAGACAAAAAAGGGAAGGTGGGTGGATCTTTATAATTTTTAATTAATTTACAACAATTTTATTGATTTTTTATTGGAAGTAACACAATATGATTTATTTACTATCATTAAAAGGAATACTCCTTTTAATGATATGCAACAATTTTATTTAAGTTGAAAATTAGACATTATAGTAGGTATGATAAACTATTAAAATTCATCAGAGAACATTTTGTTTAAACAACTCACCTTATATTATTCATGCTTCCATGATACCACGGTTTCAAACCGTCGTGTTCATCCTCAGCCATAATTCTGACTGACGAAATTCTTCGGCCGTCAACTGTTCTATTGTCGCCATCTTCAGTACTGCCATCTATGGTTGAATTTATGAACTTTGAAATCAAAGTAATTTCGTTAGGGATATCAAAATTCATTGATCTATCTTTATTTTTCTGAATGTATATTTTCTCCCAAACCATCA
This sequence comes from Diploptera punctata, assembly GCA_030220185.1. Taxonomy (NCBI): domain Eukaryota; kingdom Metazoa; phylum Arthropoda; class Insecta; order Blattodea; family Blaberidae; genus Diploptera; species Diploptera punctata. The sequence continues at coordinate 261,201 of JASPKZ010007416.1, read as the reverse complement.
ATTCCAAAGGTTTCTCTACTTGTTTTAAAAGTTTAGCTTCTCTTCCAATTTTATGATGTTCTAATAAACTATGTGCAGCAATTGCAGATTTTTCAATTTCACAATTTTTAATATTTCTGAAATGTTCTTTTGTCCGAGTTTCTAAATTCCTTTTTGTTTTTCCTATATAAACTTTACTAGAAACTCGGACAAAAGAACATTTCAAAGTATTAAAAATTGTGAAAGTGTCAAGAAACAACTAAACAATGTAATTACATTTTTTTTTTTTTCCTTGACATGATTCTTTTGTAATAACCAAAAATGTTGACAATTCACATAAATCTAGACCTTATACTCAAGTTTGATATTACATATTTTTACATAAATTGGTCTTCAAATGTAAGTTTACAAAATTTTTGTGTACATTGCTTGTAAACTGGTAAAATTTCTGTATGATTTGTTCTCAACTCTGTTTGGAGGTTCATATGATTCACAGGTCATAGTCATGTCACTATCTTACTAGTCAAACCTGCTGACAAAAACTACCTGCCATGGAAAATCCCATAATAAAACAAAATTCAAACCTCCATTAAGGTTTATACTTTTCTTGGAAAACCTTAGCCTCGGTTATTTTTCGTATCTCTAAAAATCGAATCAACTGTTAAAAAAAATTGCCTCCTCCTCTCCCATCACCATGTGAGTGTGAGGGTCAGTGAGAGGTTGAATAGTTTCTACTATTTCCAATTATACAACAACAATCTGAACCGGGTGCTCCCTTACATCCTGTTGTTGATATTCTGGGATGGAGTGCGAGTATCAGGATAGAGCACAGAAATGGGGTATGAAATTAAATGTGGAATATTCTGATTTTGTCCAACCATTTTCAGTTTTTTTTTTTTAGTAGATTTGAATATCAGGGAAAGCAGTTGAAAATGGCTTTAACTCCCCCATCCTTATCTGCAAAATAAAAGTTTTGTTGTGGGTAACTATCAATGGTAGCTTTTATGACAGACAGTAAAGATGTGATGTAGGCCTATACACCTTGTAGTACACTAAGCAACAAATAATTGTTGAAGTGCAAGAAAACTCTTAAGTATTATTAATTAAATTAATATTGAGAAGTTAAAGCTATTACTATGATAGAACTAATTAAATTAATAAACATAATTAAATTATTGTAAATCAATGGTAAAGAGAAACATTTTTGCCTGAACCGGGAAACCAGGCAAAAATTTTTCTCTTTACCATTGATTTACAATAATTTAATTGTGTTTATTAATTTACTTATTTCTATCATAGTAATAGCTTTAGCTTGTCAATATTAATTTAATAAATAATGCTATAGCTGTGTGGAGTCCCTTCATGTCTTCTTCAGGTAGAAGCCATTCATTGTGTATTTGTGAATGATGATTCATTGCAATTGAATGTAGGACCAGTAGAGTAAAGGTAAAGGAAGGATTTCTGCTTGGATGGGAATGAAGCCTGGATTAGCTCAGTGGTCTGAGCATTAGCACGGAAAGCTAAAGGTTTGGGGTTCGATTCCCGGTTCAGGCAAAAAATTTTCTCTTTATCATTGATTTACAATAAAACTCTTAAGTACCGTGTTTTGAGAGATGTGCATAAACAATTTAAACATGTAAAAGATAAGTAAATTTATGTGAAAATAACTATAAGATTATATATTCTGCTTTTGTTTTTATATGTCTTTTTTAGTATTATTATGGCATATATATGAATATGAAAGTTTTCTTGGGTTTTCCGCATCTTGGATTCAAGTTCGGCCTCTGGCCACTGATTCCAACATTTCGGCATGATCTCACGTGCCATTCCTTGATAATGGCATGTGGGATCATGCCGAAACATTGGAATCAGTGGCCAGAGGCCGAACTTGAATCCAAGACGCAGAAAACCCAAGAAAACTTTCAAATTCATACTCATATCCGCGAAAATCTGCAATATAACATATATATATGCTTATAGTAAAGTAAAGTGATCCCACAACAGGCCCGGAGGCCCTTGGGATAGTAGGAGGTTAAGGCTCCCACTTTTTCTAGACAATCGGCACTTTATGTCAGCCGGGTTGTTAGCCCTGCATGACGGCCGCCTTTACTCCCAGAACAAGCATCTGGTACTCATTTCCGTTAGAGGCTGAGTTGATCCCAGGACCATAGTGCCGCCAGAGGGTTTGGGTCAGTTTAAAAATGCTGACCCCCAACGGGACTTGAGCCCTCGATCCTCCGGCTTGTAGCTCAGTGCCTTAACCACTATGCTACAGCGTGCCCCCTATATATATGCTTTTATATGTGTTAATTATAACATTGATAAAGAGTCACTGCCATAAAGTAAAAATATTTTCTTTAATTTGCTTACTTGTTATTGGAGCTACTAGATTGCAGTGGAGACTGAGTTCCCGCTACATCTCGTAATAATAGAGAATATATATGTATACATATATACCGGGCTTCCAATATAAACCCGGACCGGCCTCACGGGGTTTCACCTGTCAGGCAGCGCTCTCTCCTCGTCCGCATTTCACTCTGGCAGCCGCTCGTCCTTGAACTAGTCAGTTTACTATCGTTTGACAAGATGAGACGTCAGCTGACATTAGAGCAGCGCATTTATGTGTGTAAATGTTATTATAAATACGAATCAGCTCGTCGCATTCGCGAGGAATTTATTCAGAACTTCCCTGGACAATTACCTCCTTCCAGATTGACAATCCACGATCTTGTGACTAAATTAGAGACCACTGGTTCAGTACAAAATAAGAAACACACGCGAAGGCATATGGTTCTCACCGAAGAAAAATTAGACGAAATTGGCGTGATTAGTGCTGGTGTATGGCCCCCTCGCTCCCCAGATCTAACAGTGTGTGATTTTTATTTGTGGGGTAGCCTGAAAGACAAAGTGTACAAAACAAATCCGCACACATTGGAAGAACTGAAGAACAACATAAGAAATGAAATCCGAAACTTGACAGTGCCCGAACTACAGCGTGTCAGTCTAAATGTGTTTACTCGGTATAATGCCTGTTTAACTGCGGGAGGACAACATTTCCAGCATTTTCTGTAAGGTAAGAAACAGTTCAAGGACGGGTGGCAGGCAGGGTGAATTGCGGGAAGAAGAGACAGCACTGCGTGCCGGGTGAAACTCCGTGAGGCCGGTCCAGTTTTATATTGGAAGCCCTTTATAAGAAAAATAAATGTTTGTACTAAATTTACGTAGTGTAAGTGGTAGTGCACTGGAATATCAATCCAGAGGTCTGAGTACAAATCCTGCCCAGGCATTTATTTTTCTTATCATGTCATATATATATGTCTTAATTTAGGATGAGGACCTGTGTCTAAAATACAATCATTATACCCTTTTACACGAAAGGATTGTTTATTAATTTATCATTGGTAATATAAATATATTAACCTCAACATTCTTATAAAATTAGTGAATTTTAAGAGAAAAATATCGCATCATAACAAAACAAAGCTTGGACAAAGAAATAACACGGTATTTTATTAATAAACAAATTTTGATTCTTTATATAAAAATATAATATTACATATTTTTACTCTAATCATAATGCGTCAGGAGGGATTCACATATTTTGACATGGATTATGATAAAAGTAATATATTTTAATTTGAATAAGATGCTAATTTTATATATTTTATAATATTTTTATAGGAGTGAGAAGCCAACTATGACAGATGTTTTGCTGGGTAAGAAATTACAAGCTCATCTATACATTGATCGCATTCCTCTTGAACAAGTACCAGAGGAAGAAGAAGCTTGTGCAAAGTGGCTATATGAGCTTTATCAGAAAAAGGTAATACCATTAATGTGTTGTAATATCTGATAATTTGAATTTATAACTCAAGTTCTTATAACAGAGAATAGATAAAGAAGTAAAGAAATACATTTATAAATTTAATATACTCAAAATTTTACAAAATTTTTTAATCTGCAAAAGTCAGAAAAAATTAATATACTAATTAATGTGTTTAAAGTAATTTAATTATTATTGAGTTGGTTATTTTGACTCATCTCATATTTTCTTGATTTTTATGCAGACCTGGTTTCGTCACTTTTTGCACGACATTGTCGATGCATTCCAACATTAGTTGGGCATAAAATCAAGAAATAGGAGGTGAGTCAAAATAACCAACTCAATAATAATTAAAAGAAACCTCATAGTGTTATTTCCTACATATATTAATTACATTAAAATTATTTACTTTTTTTACTCATAAACTTTGAATATAATTGAAAATCTGCCAATTTAAACAAATATTTATTTCACTCCTAAAAATAAAATCAAGTAATGTATATTTTTAAGACGCAGATGTGAAAGTTCCATATATTATTAGCTGATGAAGTAGGAAGGACTTAAATTTAATAGTCGAACATAACAGCTGAACTATTATAAAAAATATACTTCGAGGTATAATTAAAAATTTTAAATAAATTCAGTTCATCTCACCTTATATCTTACTTACTTACTTACTCACTGGCACTATCGAACCCGTAGGTTCATGGCCGCACGGACATAAGCTCTCCATATATCCCTATCCTGAGCTAATGCTTTCCAATCATTCCCTGTATAATCTACTTCCCTCAAATCATAGTTAATGTTGTTCTCCCACCTCATTTTTGGTCTACCAACTGGGCGTTTTCCTTCTGGCTTTCCTACAAGAAGTTTCCATGCATGTCTTTCATTCCCCATACGTGCAACATGTCCTGCCCATCGCAGTCTACGGGACTTAACTGTTCTTATTATATCTGGCTTCCTATAAAGACCATGTAGTTCATTGTTATGTAGTCTTCTCCATTCACCCGTCTGTTCATCTCTCTTTGGTCCAAAAATTTTCCTAAGAACTTTATTCTCAAATACTCGTAATCTCCTTTCCTCCCTTAAAGTAAGAGTCCATGTTTCGCACCCATATAGTATAACTGGTAGAACAATAAGTGTTATATATTTTCAGCTTAACGTTTTTTGAAAGGAGTTGGGACATCAAAAGTCTCTGCAATGCATAATAGCATGCATTTCCAGAATTGAGCCTATGTTTAATTTCTTTGTGCATCTCATTCCTATTTGTGATTATTGTTCCTAGGTATTTGAATTCAGCCAATTCCTCAAAATTTCCCTCATTTGTCATTAGCTGTCCATTTCCATTATATAATGTATTTCTACGTGTGACCATATATTTAGTTTTACTGATATTTACTTCCAGTCCTAATTCTTAGTGTTACTCAATAGTGTGTGCATGTTGGCCTTTAGTATCTCCTCGCTATCGGCCAGTAGTACTACATCATCAGCATAAACTAACAGCTTATTAATACCATTGAGTTGTAAGCCTTCCTCATTCTCCAAAGATTTAATGGCATGCTCTAGTACAAAATTAAATAGTAGAGGAGATAGTGCATCTCCTTGCTTCAACCCATTCTGGATTTCAAAAGTGTCTGAAAACTGTTTGCCTACACGCACCCTACTCGTTGAGCCATTTAGACACATTCGTATAAGTCTAACTAACTTTTTAGGAATTCCAAACTCCAGCAGGATACTATATAACTTCTCCCTCTTAATTGAATCATATGCTTTTTTGAAGTCTACATATAGTTGATGTACAGTACCATTATATTCCCATTTCTTTTCTAAAATCTGTCTTATACTAAAAATCTGATCTGTTGTAGACCTGTTTCTTCTAAATGCACATTGATGATCTCCTAGAATGTCATCAATATAGGGAGTAAGTCTGCTTACTAATATATTTGTTAGAATTTTGTACGAAGTTGAAAGTAATGAGATGCCCCTATAGTTGTTGCAATCAGTTTTATCTCCTTTCTTATAAATTGGTACGATAATTGATTCCTTCCATTCATCTGGAAGAGCTTCTTTTTCCCAAATCATACTAAGCAACCAGCGTATCTTGTCCATCAATTTTTCTCCCCCTGATTTTAGCAGTTCTGCTGGGATCTCATCTGAACCTGATGCTTTATACATCTCAATTTTTTAATTGCCATTTCAACCTCTAATGCACTTGGCTCTGCGACTAGCATTTCTGCTGTCTGTAAGTTATTCTCCTCAATGTCCTGTTCTGTATGTACATTTAATAGCTGATTAAAATAACTTTTCCATCTATTTAATATACTCTTGGAATCTGCAATCATATCCCCATTTTCATTCCGAATTATGTTTGTTCTAGCCTGAAACCCTTTCTTCTCTATACTAATTCCCTGATATAATTCTCTAATGTTCCTATTTTTTGCATTCATTTCAAGATCATTAATCTTCTCTCTCAAATATTCCCTCTTTTTACTCTTTAGTAACTTGGTGGTTTCCCGTCTAACACTACCCAATTGCTCTAAATTTACCTCATTTGGCTCGTGTAACCATTTCATTTTTGCTAGCTTTCTTTTCTTTACAATGTCGGCACATTCCTCATCAAACCATTTCTTGTTTTGCCTCTTTTTTAAACAACCAATGCTTTCTGATGCTGACAATTTAATAGTATCTCTTATAGCCTCCCATTCTTTATTTATATCAGTTTCTTCTTCGTTTGCCACATTGTCATCTGAAGATTCCAGTACTTCAAATCTATTAGCAATTTTGATTTGGTATTCTTGCCGCATTTCATCATTTTTCAAGTTTTTAATTCATATTTTACAGAATCATCTTTAGCTTTTGTTCCTCTCATAAGCGATAGCCGTTGTCTGATTTTCACCCTGACCAGATGATGATCTGAATTGCAGTCTGTCCCTCTAACTGATCTAACATCAATGATGCTACTGTGCCAGCGTTTATCCACTAATACATGATCTATCTGGTTCCGAGTTTCTCCATCTGGGGACGTCCAGGTGTATTTATGAATATCCTTATGCTGAAATGTTGTGCTCTTAACAACGAGATTCTTTGATGTGGCAAATGTGACTAATCTAACCCCGTTGTCGTTACTATCTTCATGAAGACTGAATTTGCCTATTGTTGGTTTGAATATATCTTCCCGCCCCACTTTTGCATTAAAATCTCCTAAGACAATTTTCATATGATATCGTGAAAGGCTATCAAATAAGCATTCTAATTCTTCATAGAATTCATCCTTGATCTTGTCATCTTTATCTTCTGTGGGGGCATTGTACATTTACAATTATAAAATCATGTCGTTTACCCTTTAGAATTATGTATGATATCCTATCACTAACAAACTTAATATCTCGGATAGCGGATAGGATCCTCCTCCTGACTAAAAAACCCGTTCCAAATGCAGGTCTTTCTGCACCCCCATAGTATAATGTAAAGCTTCCTGATTCCTGACTACCTTCTCCTGGCCACCTAACTTCCTGTAAAGCGACTATATCCAAGGGCGATTTATCCAATTCCCGCGTTAATATCTCTAGTGCCCCGCTATTGTATAAAGTCCTAACATTCCATGTTCCTAGGAACATGTCCCTGTGTTTGAGCCTTTGGCATGAGTTCCCTGAAGTAGTCCCTGCCCGGAGAACCGAATGGGGGACTATTTGACCTCCGGAAAATTTTACCCCAGTAGAACCCATGTCCGCATTTCTTGACGGTTGTATTTTTACGGTGAAAGATCGTCACTCTTTCGACCAAGGTACTTATTTCGTCTGGCTTATCACCTTCGACCAGTCCGGCATGGGTAACCCTATCGGCAGCAATGCTACCGCCGGCATAGCTCTCAGGATCATTTAAGCACACCTTATATCCCGTCTTCTAATTAGATCGGTTTCAAAACCTAGTCTGTTTCATCGTCAGTAATGTCACGACTGAAGTTCTGTTCATCCAGGTGCACTGCTTCTTACTCCGTATGTTGGTGGACCAATGAATCTCCAAATCAAATCAACTTTCCCGGGAATTTCAAAATTCATTAATTTTTCTTTCTTCTTTTTTGAATGTGGATTTTTTTCCCAAACTGTGAGCTCTTTTGTTTTTTCTGTTTGTTTTATTACACTAGCCTTTCTTTCAATTTGATGTTTTTCTCACCAAACATGAGCGGCTACTGCTGATTTTTCCACTTCACCATTTTTGACGTTCCTAAGATGTTCCTTCATCCTGGTTTTCAGATTTCTTTATTTGTTCCCTATGTACAATTTGTCAGTGTCTCCGCATTTATTCTGTAAATTTGTGATTTTTCTCCTTCTTTCATTTAGTCATTTTTATTCATTTTAATTATCCCTATTGAGGCTAATAACCATTCTTCGGCGCCAATCTTATGTTAAACTTTTTAATTTTTTTTAAACTTACAGTGCTTCAATGGATGATAAGTGAATTTCTTGAATTTTATGTCTTCTTTTTCTTTTATTAGTGTACTTTCGTTGATTAATTTTTGTGTTTTAAACTTATTTATTTTCCTGTATACCATGTTTTCTTAAAACCCATTTTACATTGCTGTATTAATTATGTATTCATTTTTCTTTTCTATAATTTTCTCTGTTCATAGATATATTTACTAATCTATGTGTGATACTAAAGAAAGAAGACATATTAAGGCCTTGGGATTCAATCATTTTGTCACAAAGAGGCAGTTTTCAATAGTTTTATTTTTTAAAATTCAATTTACAAAGAAGCCTAAATACAAACAGAAATAACCAGAATACAAAACAGGATCAGATGCTATCACTTGATGCAAGATGATGCTGATGGATGGAAAAGTTAGGAAGGAGTTGAAAGAGGAGGAATAAATTAGAAAAAAAACTTAGGAGATTGAATTGTGAAATCATAGAAGTAGATTGGGGCCTTTGTCCAACACACTAAGGCATGAGGAAAATAAAAATTTTATTTTTTTGGTAAACTTTAATAATACTAAATTAATACTGGGAAGTAAACATTATGAGATATTCATTACATCTTACTTCATATTTTGTGTTTTTTTAAACATGGAAACTGCAGTTTTCATAAGGACACATCCCTTTCATTTTGAACTGACATTGTGACTCATTATGAATTAAGAACCTCACAATGTTATTTCCCATATTTAACTATTAATTATGAGGTATATTTAAATTCATCAGAGAACATTTTTTGAAAACTTACCTCATAAATTTTATGCTTTTCAAAAAAAAGTAGTAGTAGTAGTAATATTCAAATGTTCTGAAGCTCTTGATTTGTCATCATTCGCTTGCGGGCTTCCCAATAATATTTGCTTTGGAAAGCATATTGAACATCTTTTTTAGTTCATTTTGCATGATCCAGAGTGCACCTGCTAGTATTACCAGCGGAGGTGAACTACATTACACTCGTTTTTTATAAATATTTAGGAGAAAAGAAATGAAGAGATCCCCTAGGCCTCAAGTACTCTAATACTATCGGGTTCGAAGAAAACAAGAGTTCAGTCAAGGGAGACTGGATAGGAAAGTTGAAAGAGGGAATTGGTATTTTCAAAAAAAAGTTCTCCAATGAATTTAAATAAAAAAACTTGAATAATATAATTAATAATATAGTTTGTTTTTATTTGTTTATTTTGCTTTATTAATCAAAGTATATTTAATGTTTCATTCTTTTGGTTTTACAGGACCGAATGACGGAAAGTTTTTTTTCTACTGGTGACTTTTTTGCCACAAGTGGTGTGAAGAGAGTTGAAGGTTTCCGACTTCCTCGACGCTACTTTAGCCTGATCAACACAGTTTCTTGGGGTTTTGTGATTCTAGTCCCTATGGTGTATTACCTTCTTCGATTACTCACCTCAGGGTCCACTGTTTACTTCTCTATAGGAGTCGGTATTATATGCATCTGTGAGTATATAGTATTTTGTAATTGTTTCATTAGCAACCTTAACATGATCTCTGGAAAGATGAGCACTAAAATCCGGCTTTGTAAGAATGATTCCTGGATATGTATGTGGCGTGTGTATGTTCTAATGCCATCGTCTGCATTTTTAGTGCTTCGGATTTCGCGAAGGTCTTCAAAATGTAGTTGATGTTCCTATCCAAAGATTGTGCTGTATATATGCTCTGCACACAAAACAAACAGTTTTTATATAGTAACTTAAATGTATGTTTTTGACGCTTAACTGGTTTAAAACTTCCAATAAACATATGTTTAAAATAAAAATCCTTTCACCATATAAATTATTCTATGATGAATTACTCAACTTTTGAAATTTTGGTATTAATTTTTTTTTTTTCAAAAATTTTCTAAGGGTTAAAATAAAACGTGCATTTTTTATCTCTTTTATCCACATTTTAGGTACCAGTCAAATATTATTTTCAACATTGTAATATGCAACAGAACAAATTAAAATGCATGTAATGAAATTTTTACAAGGATATTCTTAAAATTTATTATAAAAGGTGCTTTTTCTTTTCTGCATCCCGCCTTGTGATTTATTTAAGATCTGTCCATGACTAAATTTTGTTTGTGTTTTACATTGTATATTGCTTCATTTTACAGTTTTCTTATTGCTGTCAAAGATGATTGGCATGACAAAAATAAGCAAAGCTTCATCATATGGGAAAACTGCCACAACTCCTGTTGAAACAAAGGATTCGCCAAGTGCCACAATGAAGACTGAATAAATTTCCTATTGGTCCCTCAGATGTTTGCTTGCCATAACTTGATAACTTTTAACAGTGGGATCTTAAAAATGTTTCAGGTATTTTGCAAATATACATATTATTTGCATGCACTTTATTGAAAGGGGCATATTATTCGTTTTCTGTGATGCTTTACTTCAGTATTGCACTCGTACAAGCTAACTGTATTAATTATAATTAATTCTAGACCTACTTAAGCAGTATGTATAATACAATAAATTTTTAATAAAGTACATTATTTACATAATACTCTTGGATTTTGGTTATTTATTCACATAAGCATTTTTCTCCTTCCATCTTCCATAACACTTAATATCATCATCATCATCCATGCAAGTATTAGGCCATGTGGCCTGTTAAGGTCTCAAAGAGGAATTTTCCATCCAGCGCTTTTTTGGACGTCCCAGCGATCTTTTGCTTTGGGGGCAGTAGTGAATTATGGCTTTTGGAATTCTATGAGACGGCATTCGTTGAACATGGGGCTTTCCAGTTGTTCTGGTAGTTTTGTATATGGTGAAGAATGGGTTCTATATCCAACTCTTCCATAATTTCCTCATTTCTTTTATGGTTCCACTTTGTGTAGCCTACTGTATGGCACATAAATAACATCTCATTTGCTGTTATTCGGCTTTCATCCCTTCTTCGTATTGTCCATGCTTCACTACCATATCTTAATACTGGTCTTGCGAGAACCTTATAAAGCCGTAATCTTGTGTTCTTCTGTACTAAAGATGGTTTCATTATACTGTTAATTATCCCCGTTGTTTTTGTAAAATTTGTGATTTTCTTAATATAATTTTCATTAATATTTAAAGGAAGTGATAACTTTCACGTTTATTTTAATAATAAATTGAGTTAGAGTTTAACATTAAATTAAACCTCAAAGTGATTTTTTCTATAAAATTTTAATAGATTTTTAACAACTTGCCTCATAATTGTAAATTTCTTGAAGATTAGTTTGAATACATCTTCGTATCATTGTCAATTCTATCTAACTGTTGAATTGGTGGTTTGCAATCCTTTAAGTTGCTTTCTGCTCCCTCTGTCAGCTGCCTGATGAACTTCCAAGTTAAATCATTTTTCCCGGGAATTTCAAAATTCATGATTTTCCTTTTATTTTTCTGGATGTGAATTTTCTTCCAAATTGTGAGTCTTTACATTCATGTAACTGTTTCAATAATTTGGCCTTTGCTTTGATTCTGTGTTTTTTTGACCAAGCATATGCAGCTATTGCAGATTTATCTATTTTCTCATTTTTAACATTTCTAAAGTGTTCTTTCAATCTTGCATTCAAGTTCCTTTTTGTTTTTTTCTATGTATATTTTTCACAATCTTTATAATAAATATGATAAATCCCTGATTTATTGTCTTCATTAATCTTTTCATTTTTGTTGGTTTTAATTAATCTTTTTAATAATTTTTCAGTGCTGATTTTAAGTTTAATTTGCTGAATTTTTTTATCGTATGCCAAAGAATGGTAAGTAAATTTCCTTTAATTTTTTACTAATTTCTTCATCAGTCTGAAGGGTACTCTCATTTATCAATTTTTGTTTTTTTTTATCTATTTATTTTCTTATGAATCATCTTTTCTTAAAAAACATACAAAATATTGTGATGGATCATAATAACATTTGAATTTCGCGGGCAAAGGCGAAAATGGTGGTGTCTTATTGGTAGAAATAGAGCGACTCATGAGTTAAAAAGATTCATGCAGATCACCGATATGTCAAAATCCTCATTCTAGATGCATCTTCAAGCCTTGGTCTCACCATCATGAAGTTTTGATGGCCAGAAATTTCCATATTGGAAATGTCTCGACCGAGAACCTAGAAGTTTCCTCCCCACCTATATAATCTGGTGGTCATGGGCAGAAAGCAAGTCAGTTGTATTATGACAGTGATTAGTGAGCAGAGAGAGAAGGAACTGCAGTGAGTGGACTCATCGGAGACTCTAAAATAATTGTATAACAGATAAACATTAAATCAAGATTAATTATTAGTGCAAAATGTGAGTGATCTGTTAATGATTGTTTATAGAAGCAAATAAAGTTATTGTAAATCATTACATGATTGTTATCTGTGTTGATTATATATGCTACAATGATGTGAAGATAAACCCACAGAAATTAGATTACCTCAACATATAAAAAATTCAAGTTATTAGAGTTTGAGTTACAGAAGTTCAGCTTTATCTGGAGATGTCAATAGGTACAATATTTAAGTATGTGGATCCTTGACTCTTATGCTGTTATTGAGACATAATGTAACAGCCCTAAAGTGAAATGTTTTGTTGCCATTTATAAAAAATATATATTTGACCCATGTTTCTTCATTGGGGACATTATTGTGGGAAACATGTATCAGACGAGAATCAAATGAATCGTGAATTCTTCTTACCTCATACTTCTATGTTTTTTAAACACAGCACCGCAGTATCGGCGACCATCATCACCATTGTCAGCTCTTTTCAAGACTGTCAATTTTTTCTTTTGCCGGTAATTATCCAAACTGCTATCTGGTGTTCTTTTGAAGGAGTAATTTTCTAAACTACCATCTGTTATATGTAATTATCCAAACTGTCATCTGTTGTATATTACCAGCAAAAAAAAAAAATTGACAGTCGTGAAAACAGCTGACTATGGACGCCAATACTGCGGTGCTGTGTTAAAAAAACATAGAAGTATGAGGTAAGAAGAATTCACGATTCTTTTGATTCTTATCAATAAAACCTCAAAATGTTAAAGATTCCCAAATTTATTATATTAAAAAAAAATGTATCAGACATGTCGAAAAATTAGCTAATGCCACAAGTCAAGGGCAAAGATGATCAGAGGTACATTTTTCAACAAGATAGGGTCCCTCCGTATTGACATGTGAACATACGGGAGTACATAATTTGACACCAGATCGATGGATTGGTCATTCAACGAAAACAGAAACAAGTTCTGCACATGGCCACTTATTCCACTGTTTCTCAGTGTGTGATTTCTTCTGTGGTGTTTCCCACTTCCAGCAACATTACCAGAATTGAGAAGATGCATAACATAGCCATCATACAAAACATGGTTGAGTTTTTCAAGAATAGGATCACTGCTGGTTGTCTGCCATGTTACGGGCAGAGCTCATATTAAGTGCATTTGAGGTCAGTATAGAACTTATCTCTTTCAAATGGTTATAAGCTAATGTATGGTGAAATTAAATGTTTCTTACCTCTCCTCATATAAATCTTCTAGTAGTTCGCGATTTCGAGACCATAACGGTCTCATCTTCAGTACTTTTTTGGCGACTGATGTTATGTTGATCGGAAGATGAGACCGTTATGGTCTCGAAATCGCGATCTACTAGAAGATTTATATGAGGAGAGGTAAGAAACATTTAATTTCCCCATAAATTAAACCTCATAGTGATTAATTCCTATAAAAGTTAAATATAAGCTAATGTTGTTTATTTTTTATTTCACTCACCTCATACTTCATAACTCCTCGCAAACCCAGAGTTTTGTCACATCATTTGTGACATTCTCAATGCTGTGTCACGTTCACAAAGTGATGTCCAACGGCCTTCTATCCTGCAGACTGACCTCCATGCCATCTGATGGCTGACCGACGAACTTCCAAATCAGTCCTCTCTCCTTATAAACGGGTATTTCAAAATTCATAGTTGTATTTTCATTCTTGCATATGTAAATTTTTTCCCAAATTGTGAGTTCCTTCGGTTTTTCCAATTGTAAAAATACAATCGCCAAGAAATGCGGACATGGGTTCAACTGGGGTAAAATTTTCTGGAGGTCAAATAGTCCTCCATTCGGATCTCTGGGCGGGGACTACTTCAGGGAACCCATGCCAAAGGCTCAAACACAGGGACATGTTCCTAGGAACATGGAATGTTAGGACTTTATACAATAGCGGGCCACTAGAGATATTAACGCGGGAATTAGATAAATCGCTCTTGGATATAGTCGCTTTACAGGAAGTTAGGTGGCCAGGAGAAGGTAGTCAGCAATCAGGAAGCTTTGCATTATACTACGGGGGTGCAGATAGGCCTGCATTTGGAACGGGTTTTTTTAGTCAGAAGGAGGATACTATCCGCTATCCGAGATATTAAGTTTGTTAGTGATAGGGTATCATACATAATTCTAAAGGGTAAAAAACATGATTTTATAATTGTAAATGTACATGCCCCCACAGAAGATAAAGCTGACAAGATCAAGGATGAGTTCTATGAAGAATTAGAATGCTTATTTGAAAGCCTTTCACGATATCATATGAAAATTATCTTAGGAGATTTTAATGCAAAAGTGGGGCGGGAAGATATATTCAAACCAACAATAGGCAAATTCCGTCTTCATGAAGATAGTAACGACAATGGTTAGATTAGTCACCTTCACCACATCCAAGAATCTCATTGTTAAGAGCATAAGATTTCAGCATAAGGATATTCATAAATACACCTGGACGTCCCCAGATGGAGACACTCGGAACCAGATAGATCATGTATTAGTGGATAAACGCTGGCACAGTAGCATCATCGATGTTAGATCAGTTAGAGGGACAGACAGCAATTCGGATCATATCTGGTCAGAGTGAAAATCAGAAAAAAGCTATCGCTTATGAGAGGAACAAACGCTAAAGATGATTCTGTAAAATTTGAATTAAAAAACTTGAAAAATGATGAAATGCGGCAAGAATACCAAATCAAAATTGCTAATAGATTTGAAGTACTGGAATCTTCAGATGACAATGTGGCAAACGAAGAAGAAACTGATATAAATAAAGAATGGGAGGCTATAAGAGATACTATTAAATTGTCAGCATCAGAAGCATTGGCTGTTTAAAAAAGAGGCAAAACAAGAAATGGTTTGATGAGGAATGTGCCAACATTGTAAAGAAACGAATGCTAGCAAAAATGAAATGGTTACACGAGCCAAATGAGGTAAATTTAGAGCAATTGGGTAGTATTAGATGGGAAACCACCAAGTTACTAAAGAGTAAAAAGAGGGAATATATGAGAGAGAAGATTAATGATCTTGAAATGAATGCAAAAAATAGGAACATTAGAGAATTATATCAGGGAATTAGTATAGAGAGGAAAGGGTTTCAGGCTAGAACAAACATAATTCGGAATGAAAATGGGGATATGATTGCAGATTTCAGGAGTATATTAAATAGATGGAAAAGTTACTTTAAACAGCTATTAAATGTACATACAGAACAGGACATTGAGGAGGATAATTTACAGACTGCAGAAATGCTAGTCGCAGAGCCAAGTGCATTAGAGGTTGAAATGGCGATTGAAAAATTGAAGATGTATAAAGCATCAGGTTCAGATGAGATCCCAGCAGAACTGATAAAATCAGGGGGAGAAAAATTGATGGACAAGATCCGCTGGTTGCTTAGTATGATTTGGGAAAAAGAAGCTCTTCCAGATGAATGGAAGGAATCAATTATCGTACCAATTTATAAGAAAGGAGATAAAACTGATTGCAACAACTACAGGGGCATCTCATTACTTTCAACTTCGTACAAAATTCTAACAAATATATTAGTAAGCAGACTTACTCCCTATATTGATGACATTCTAGGAGATCATCAATGTGCATTTAGAAGAAACAGATCTACAACAGATCAGATTTTTAGTATAAGACATATTTTAGAAAAGAAATGGGAATATAATGGTACTGTACATCAGCTATATGTAGACTTCAAAAAAGCATATGATTCAATTAAGAGGGAGAAGTTATATAGTATCCTGCTGGAGTTCGGAATTCCTAAAAAGTTAGTTAGACTTATACGAATGTGTCTAAATGGCACAAAGAGTATGGTATGTGTAGGCAAACAGTTTTCGGACACTTTCGAAATCCAGAATGGGTTGAAGCAAGGAGATGCACTATCTCCTCTACTATTTAATTTTGTATTAGAGCATGCCATTAAATCTTTAGAGAATGAGGAAGGCTTACAACTCAATGGTATTAATAAGCTGTTTTTATATGCTGATGATGTAGTACTACGGGCCAATAGCGAGGAGATACTGAAGGCCAACACGCACACACTATTGAGTAACACTAAGAAATTAGGATTGGAAGTAAATATCAATAAAACTAAATATATGGTCACACATAGAAATTCATTATATAATGGAAATAGACAGCTAATGACAAATGAGGGAAATTTTGAGAAAGTGGCTTAATTCAAATACCTAGGAACAGTAATCACAAATAGGAATGAGATGCACAATGAAATTAAACATAGGCTCAATTCTGGAAATGCATGCTATTATGCATTGCAGAGACCCTTGATGTCCCAACTCCTTTCAAAAAACGTTAAACTGAAAATATATAAAACTATTATTCTACCAGTTATATTATATGGGGGCGAAACATGGACCCTTACTTTAAGGGAGGAAAGGAGATTACAAGTATTTGAGAATAAAGTACTTAGGAAAATTTTTGGACCAAAGAGAGATGAACAGACAGGTGAATGGAGAAGACTACATAACAATGAACTACATGATCTTTATAGGAAGCCAGATATAATAACAGTTAAGTCTCATAGACTGCGATGGGCAGGACATGTTGCACGTATGGCGGGAGATATGACAATAGATCTATATTAGTTTTAGTCTGAACATATATTACCGCAATATTACTGTTGATTGGTTCTTGGACATGTTTAACAACAAGTCTGCTTTTAGCGTCAGCTTTTCCCAGGGACTGGTTTTATTTATGTTGCATTATTATAAAACCAGTCTCGGGAAAGCTGACGATGGTGTAATGTTGAATAAAAGAATGATTTTTGAAAACATGTCCAAGAAACAAATCAACATTAATATTGAGGTCAGCTGTCCAGACTAAAAAATAATATAATTAAAATAACCTCAAAAGATAACTTCCTAAAATTAAATATTAATGAAAGACTTGCATGGAAGCTTCTTGTAGGAAAGCCAGAGGGAAAACGCCCAGTTGGTAGACCAAGAATGAGGTGGGAGAATAACATTAACTATGATTTGAGGGAAGTAGGTTATACAGGGAGTGATTGGAAAGCATTAGCTCAGGATGGGGATGTATGGAGAGCTTATGTCCGCGCGGCCATGAACCTACGGGTTCGATAGTGCCAGTGAGTAAGTAAGTAAGTAATTTTGTTTTGTTTTCTATTTTATGTTTTTCTGACCAGGCATGTGCAGCTATTGCAGATTTTTCAGTTTCTCCATTTTTAACATTTCTGAGGTGTTCCTTTAATCATGTATTTAGATTCCTTTTTGTTTTTCCTATGTATATCTTTTCACAATCTTTAGAATTAATTTGATAAATTCCCGATTTTTTGCAGTCTTCAATCTTTTCATTTTTGTTGGTTTTTATTAAATTACCTAAGCTGTAATCATTTTTCGGTGCTAATTTAATGTTGAATTTGTTGAAGATTTTTTTAAACTTGTCAAATACTAAAGGATGGTATGTGAACTTCTTGAATTTTTTACCAATATTTTTATCTGTCTGAAGAGTACTTTCATTAATAATTTTTTGTTCTTTAAATTTATTTATTTTCTTGTGTATCATCATCTCTTGTAAATCATTATCCTTCACAATTTTTATGATGTGTTCTTTCTCTTTATTGTAATTTTCTTTGCTCATGGGGACGTTCACAAGTCTGTGTGTTAAACTATTAAATACTGCCTGTTTGTGTGAAAAATAGTTAAATCCTGTAGCTTTTATATAATTGTCAATGTGAGTTTCTTTTCTGTGACGAAACCCTGGGTTTGCGAGGAGTTATGAAGTATGAGGTGAGTGAAATAAAAAATAAACAATATTAAAAAACCTCATAGTGTTATTTCCTATCTACATAACTTAATAAGCTAATGTATTTATTTTTTGAAAAGAAAAATTAATGCTTGAACTGGGAATCGAACTGCGAACCTTCAATTCAGTACATTGGTGTGCAGCCCTCTACATCATTCCAAACATGACACAAATGCTAACATTTAAAAAATAAATAAATAAATGTCAGAAATAAATATAACATCAAAATATTAAGCTTTACTGCTTAAAAGTAATGTAAAATTCTTGTTAAAAATACTTTGAATAAAAGTTGTCTTATGGCATCTGCCATCAGATGTTAGAGAATTGTATAAGTGGAAAGAAATGTTAGCTTTTGTGTCTTGTTTGGAATGGTGTTGTGGTCTGCACACCGAAGTACAGAGTTGGAGGTCTGTGGTTTGATTCCCACTTCAAGCATTAATTTTTTTGTAATCAATTGAATTGGCATTTACTTGATGAAAATCCATAATTTATTTAATTAAATAAAAAAAAACTTAAAGTTTTATATGATTTTCATATTTATTTATTAATTTTTGTTTTCAAAAAGTAAATTTGTTCAGTACTGAAACATGTTAAAACTGAATATAACACCGTAATGTTAATATTATTCATTTTTTAAACATCTCAATGATGGACAAATTATATTTGAAAAGAAAAATATATGCCTAGACTGGGGTTTGAACCCAGGACCATTAACTCTCTATGTCAATGCTCTTCCAAGTGAGTCAAAGGTCCTGGGTTCAAACCCCAGTCTAGGCGTATATTCTTCTTTTCAAATATAATAACACCATAATGTTTGTAATCAAAATCGAAGTGGGAGGTAACACTATGAGGTATTTACATTTATGAATGAATTGGAGAAAATGTTTTGTATCCCACCTCAAAGTTGCATGTTTTCACGATACCGGTTTCAAAAATGTAATTTTACTTCAATCTTCAGTCAAACTCCAATTGTCGAAATTTCGTCCTTAACACCATCTTCTGAACTGCCATCTGGCATCAATTTATGAACTTTGAGATCAAATTATTTTCGTCAGGAATATCAAAATTCATGGTTCTATATTTATTCTTCTGAATGTAATCGTTTTCCCAAACTTTACATTCAGAAAAATAAATATAGAGCCATGAATTTTGATACAGGACAGAAGAAATTTTAACAAATACAAGTGTTCGACAAGGGTGTAGTATATCACCCACTCTTTTTAATATATATATATCGATGACCTAGTACAAAGCTGAAAAAAATTGTTAAGAAAGGAATAAGAATAAATAATATAACAAATTTTAATATTTTGCTATATGCTGACGTTATTATAATGCAAAATATAGGAAACTACTTACAATTCTCTTTACACTATTTAAATGAAATAAGTAAAGAGTATGATTTTAAAATATCTATAGAAAAGACAAGGGGGCACGCCGTAGCGTAGTGGTTAAGGCACTGAACTACAAGCCGGAGGGTCGAGGGTTCAAGTCCCGTTGGGGTCAGGATTTTTAAACTGACCCAAACCCTCTGGCGGCACTATGGTCCTGGGGTCGACTCAGCCTCTAACGGAAATTAGTACCAGACGCTGTTCTGGGGTTAAAGGCGGCCGTCATGCAGGGCTGACAACCCGGCTGACATAAAGTGCCGATTGTCTAGAAAACGTGGGAGCCTTGACCTCCTACTACCCCAAGGGCCTCCGGGCCTGTTGTGGGATCACTTTACTTTGGGGGCACGCCGTAGTGTAGTGGTTAAGGCACTGAAATACAAGCCGGAGGGTCGAGGGTTCAAGTCCCGTTGGGGTTAGGATTTTTAAACTGACCCAAACCCTCTGGCGGCACTATGGTCCTGGGGTTGACTCAGCCTCTAACGGAAATTAGTACCAGACGCTTGTTCTGGGGGTAAAGGCGGCCGTCACGCAGGGCTGACATAAAGTGCCGATTGTCTAGAAAATGTGGGAGCCTTGACCTCCTACTACCCCAAGGGCCTCCGGGCCTGTTGTGGGATCACTTTACTTTGGGGGCACGCCGTAGCGTAGTGGTTAAGGCACTGAACTACAAGCCGGAGGGTCGAGGGTTCAAGTCCCGTTGGGGTCAGGATTTTTAAACTGACCCAAACCTTCTGGCGGCACTATGGCCCTGGGGTCGACTCAGCCTCTAACAGAAATGAGTACCAGACGCTTGTTCTGGGGGTAAAGGCGGCCGTCACGCAGGGCTGACATAAAGTGCCGATGTCTAGAAAAAGTGGGAGCCTTAACCTCCTACTACCCCAAGGGCCTCCGGGCCTGTTGTGGGATCACTTTACTTTTTTTATAGAAAAGACAAAAATAATGGCCTTTTTAGGAAAGTTGCCCATAAGGTCAAAAATAGTAATAGAAAATAAACCTCCTATCACAAGTGTTACATTTTAATTATCTAGGTTGTGAATTGTCTTCTGGATATGGAACAAGAAATGATATAGATAATAAATTATTAAAATTTCAAATGATATGTGACACCATTCATAGAACACTAAAACATAAAACAAGGAAGAATACAAGATTAAAGTTCTACAAAACAATGGCGGTATCAGTACTTTTGTATGGTAGTGAGTCCTGGGTAACAAATAAGAGAAGTTCGAATAGAATACAAAGTGCAGAAATGACTTTTCTAAGAAGGTCTAAAGGATGCACAAAATTGGACCACATAAGAAATGAAGAAATTTTTTTTTCAGCCCATGTTTTCCCTTTACAGAGATTTTAGGCGCTCTCCCCCTACAGGGAAGAATTTGAACCATACTAATTTAGTTACACTTGTTTTCGTATAGATGTCATTTTTTAGTAATCCGTGGTCAGCGTTCCGCCTCATACTGACATCTAGGAAACCAAGGTAGTACTAGGACAAGAAAATTCGATAAATTTTGCTTAGAGGCCTTTTCATTCAGGCTTAAGGATTTTTTACGAGCCTGAAAATCTTCAGACTTGGGACCCACGGCTTAAAGTCTCTCCCGGAGGACTTGCTCCTTGGATTTTTCCGTCCTAAAAACCCATTGATCCTGGCCGGGTTTGAACCCGCGACCCTCGGCACCAGAGGCAAGGAGCATAACCACTAGTCCACCGCGGCCGATGAAATGAAGAAATAAGAAGTGAATTAGAAATATATTCAATAAATGATAGAATTCAACAACACTGCGTCTGCTGGGAAGAGCATGTTCAGAGAATGGAAGAAACAAGATTACCCAAGACAGCATATCATTATAAACCAAAGGGATTAAGGGATGTAGGAAGACCCAGGAAGAGATGGAAGAAATCATTGTGAATTTGGAACAGGCAAATTGCCTAAACCTTGAAGTGAAGATGATGAAGTTTATATTCCCGACGAGAATAATTTGATCTCCAAGTTCATAAAATTGACACCAGATGTCAGTTCAGAAGTTGGTGTTAATGATGAAATTTTGACAGTTAGGAGTTTGACTGAAGATGGAAATAAAATTATACTTTTGAAACCAGTATCGTGAAAACATGCAACCTTATGAGATGAGATAAAAAATATTTTCTCCAACTCATTCATAAATAACATCATAATGTATTTATGTACAGTACTGGAGAAAATATAGCTTAATAAAATTATACATATATATATATATATATATATATGTATGAATAAGAAAGTTTTCTTGGATTTTCCGCATCTTGGATTCAAGTTCGGCCTCTGGCCACTGATTCTGACGTTTTGGCATGATCCCTCATGCCATTATCAAGGAATGATAAGTTCGAGTCACAGGTTTATCATTCCTTGATAATGGCATGTGGGATCATGCCGAAACGTCGGAATCAGTGGCCAGAGGCCGAACTTGAATCCAAGATGCGGAAAACTTTCTTATTCATACTTATATCCGGGACAATCCATATCAAATCGGACAGCAAAAAATCTTGCAATTTATTATTTTAATTTTATGTATTCCTAAATATAGTGAATACATTAAACGTATTAATACAGAAATTTAATTTTTATCATTTATAGGTTCGTAGTTATGATGATCTAAAATTATCGTAAATATGATAAACTAAAACGTTTACTAACTAATATTTCTGAAACAGTAAACAGCAAAAATTTGTTTCAAACATATTTATATATGTGATATCATGTAGTTTAAGGGTGTTATTTTTATAATTAGGATATTTTTATTTTCGGTGTCAATTTCTGTTTTATGGCGGTTTACTGCAGTACATATCAAAAAATGAAAACGGAAAAAAAAAATACAGGATACTATTCACGTAATAAGGGTTAATTTCCAGCAATTACCCTTTTGGAGAGTTGAATAGTTCAGACAATATAAATGTTTTTTATTCTATTTTCGTAAAAAAAACTCGCGGGTCCAAGGCGCAGCAGATTCATTTCACGACCAAGGTCGCGCGCGTACTTTATTGATAGAGCTTCATCAGTGACTTTTTCAACTGCCATTAAATCGAATAGATTATTATATTTCTGCTTAATGGAACAGTACCGTAAATTTATAAAAATGGCGATATTTTAATTCTTACGCAGTAGATATTTATTTATCAAAATTTATTGCTGAAGTGAGAAGTAAAGAGCTCTGTTACGTTTACTGTGAATTATTAAACAAATTATTTATAACTAACTCACTCACTGGCTCTGTGGAACCCGTAGGTTCATGGCAGCGCGGACATAAGCTCTCCATACATCCCATCCCGAGCTAACGTTTTCCAATTATCCCCTATATAATCTATTTCCCTCAAATCATGTATAATGTTATTCTCCCACCTCATTCTTAGTCTTCCAACTGGGCGTTTTCCCTCCGGTTTTCCTACCAGAAATTTCCAAGCACCTCTTTCATCTTCCATACGTGCCACATTTCCTGCCCATCGCAGCCTACGAGACTGTTTTTATTATATCTGGCTTCCTATACAGATCATGTAGCTCACTATTATGTAGTTTTCTCCATTCACCTGTCTGTTCATCTCTTTTTGATCCAAAAATTTTCCTAAAAACTTTATTCTCAAATACCGGTACTCGTAATCTTCTGCCATTTTTTAAAACAAATTTTTTATTTTGTTACAATTTTTTTATTACAGTTTAAATGTAATATTACATAATAAAAACTCTTTCATCATTAATTGAATAAACTGGTATAAATTTGTATTATGTTATAATTACTAATTTCAGTCTTAAAATAACTTTTATTCAGTGTATTTTATTGTACCCTGAAAACTTTGACGAAATAGTATTGTTTTAAGATATCACTTCCAAATAAAACCGAATGTTTTAATACTCGTACCACTTCCTACCAAACAATAATAATGCAATGTTAGCAAGTCTTCCTTAAACATCTGTTTTACATAAACAATTCTCAAGTTCAGACAGTTGATTTACATCAGTATGTTTAGTGTATCTCGTCATTTTAAGTGTCACAGTCAAATTTAAAATATATTATTGTTTTTAACTCACAAGTTTGCAGATCTACAAAGACTGAATGGTGTGTTAGAAGTTAAATATAATTTTAATTATGCATATATTAGTATACAATAGTTATTAACAATACTATGTGTTAATATATAATTTTACAATTTCTTAAATGTTTCTGGAATGAGAGAATAATCGTAGAGGTATACATTTTGTGTTATAAAAGGAGAATAATGGGAAGTTTAGACATTAAATTAAACACTATAACAATAATTTAGCTTATAATAAAAGCTAATATTATCGTGCATTTTAATATCATCTTAGATATGTCATGAGTAGGGGATGCAAGATCAGTAAGTGATACCAAGCCAATAAAATATATTTATACCTCTTAAATATTACTTGTAACAGCATGGAAATTGTTATAAATTATCGATAGCTTAACATTACTTACCATATTCAACATCAGACATTGGCGTAGGGTACAAGTACAAAATATTACAACACATTACAAAACTACTCTCTAGAACATATTTTTAACAGGCCTACCAGCTTGAATTCGTAGGTGTTTAGTAATTTAAATTAAACTATACATTAGCCAAAATCAGCACAAAATTAACCGCCTACTGAATATATCAATAAAGATTGTTATATTTAATGACGTTTATTATGTAGCAATTTATTTCAAGCGCGAGGTTCTCCTACGTACCATAAATTTACGACACGGGACTCACGGATTTCCTTCCTTCTGGAGAAAGCTACATTCAGAATTGCTACGCCTTTAAAATATAATTGATTCCTATCGAGTTTGAACCCGCGAACCTCGGAATCGGAGGCGTGCAGAGTAACCACTTGTCCACGATGATGATGATGATGTAATAATTACAATAATGATAATAAAAATAATGTAATGATGATAATAACAATAAAAAATATTTGTAAGTGCGCAAAGGATTATTACCAAGTAGCTCCGTCATTGTTTGTACGAGCGAGCGATCTCCACTCACGCGAAAGGTATTGCGGGCAGTCTACACATAGGAGATTTTAGGAAAAATAATTATTTTTGGTAGTTTCCTTTCAAGACTCCACTTCAATACTAATTACAAAAAATTAACTGGTGTTCAGGTAATAATGTGGCATTTTTGATTTTATAAAATTTTTGGTGAGGAAGGTCAATTGCGTATTAATTGCATTTACGCCCTTCAGAAAAACGTAAATACTAACATACTAATTTTCAAGCGATAGAGCTTGAAATCATCTATAATGTGACTATCTTTTCAAATTGAGGGAATAGCCATACTTCGAGAAATGTATTTTATAAAAGAGACTATTTAAAACAGTACGATAATTTGACAGCTCTATTACTCTTTAATTACACCAAGCACAGACTTGAAATTCGGTTCAGATATTCAGTATATCATAAAGTTTCACTGTAAAAAAATTGTAAACTTTTAAAGATGTGAGTTCAATTTTCACAATTTTTTTGCCGATTTCGTATGGAATGTCCCATGTACAAAAATATGTCCAAAAGTTAGTTTTTTTTCCTAATGCCAGCAGGTTGTCTTTTATGACATTTCTGGTTTTCTCCCCTGGCATTGGCATAATTGTAACCCACTTCTTGGGTTGGGGCGCCTATAAGGCAGGGTTATGTTACCCCGATGATATGAAGGGTGATAGATGATAATGAAGTGCCAGAAGAGTTCTTAACCTAAATTCCAGACCATGGACAACCACAGGAAAAAATTCCTATGGTTTGACCGGGAATCGAATCTGGGACCTCATGAACAGTAGTCAGAAATGCTGACCACTAACCCATGAGAGGCTGGTCTCCAAAAGGTAGTGTTAATATACATGCACTGAATTTATTTGAAACAATGTAAACAATAGATACGTGTTTGATACCATTTTATAACTGATTGGTATCATGGCCTCCTGTAGTTTCAACTAATAAACATTGCCCACACTGTTAATGTTATTGTATATCTGGCTTAACTTCGCAAAGAGAGAGATGGAAATATAAGGGTAGATCCTTGACCCCTTTCGCCCAGTAATAAAAGAAAGAAACCCCCATGTTGTCAGTTTCGTCTTCCCCCTTTCCCCTATTAACATCTGGTGAAGAAACGCCGACAACACTGGTGCGAGTGAGAGAGGTGAGCACAACTGTCTCTTTCTACAAATTTCTTGCAAAGTTAAGCCAGACTAACTATAGTCAGTTGTTTGTAATGAATGCAAATATTTGCAACAAAGATATTATTTTACTATTATTTATTATTTTGTAAATACCATTGTACAACACGTTTGTGAAGTGTTTTACAGAATCTCGGAATTTAAAAACCTCGTTATTGCTCGGTTTTTAAACATTTTCCTCACTTCTGTAAAAATCACTTCCCAATCTCGCATTGTAATGTACTATTATTATTCTCACATGGGATCTGTTGCACTCTTCATGAAAGGAGAAGCCAAGGAAGTCTTCATACATTTCTACATTAGACTCACATTGAGAATATAACCTCATACCACTAAGGAAAGTTTTTTTGAGGGTAAGACTAACATGTTCATATTATTCATTTTTAAACATCTTAATGATGGACAAATTATATTTGAAAAGAAAAATATACGCCTAGACTGGGGTTTGAACCCAGGACCTTTGACTCTCTATGCCAATGCTCTATCCAAGTGAGCTACCTAGGCCTCCAATCTAAATGCGTATTTTTCTCTTAGGTAGCTCACTTGGATAGAGCTTTGACATAGAGAGTCAAAGGCCTGGGTTCAAACCCCAGTCTAGGCGTATATTTTTCTTTTCAAATATAAGACAAACATATTTAAAAGTTAAATTTTACTTTTAAATAGATTGAAGTTTTATAAACATTGGCAGTTCCTGCATTACTTTATGGGAGCAAAACTTGGGTAATGACCAAAAAATTGCAAAGTAGAATACAAAGCGCAGAAATGAACTTCCTTAGAAGAACAAAAGGCTGCACAAGATTGGATCGGATAAGGAATGAAGATATAAGAACAGAGTTAAATATATATCCATTGGATGAGAAAATCAGAGAATATAGAGAGAAATGGTTGTTTTCACATGTGGAAAGAATGAATGTAACAAGATTACCAAGAGCAGCATTCAACTACAAGCCAAGAGGTTCAAGGAATGTAGGAAGGCCAGTGAAAAGATGGACAGAACAACTGTGAGGCAGAACAGGCAATTTTCCTAGCCCGTGAAGAAGAAGAAGAAGACTTTTAAATATATGTATAGATAAGAATAGTTAATTATGCAATTACAGTAGGACGTAACGTTATGAGGTTCGACAACATAAAGATCATCAGTCTGGACAAGCTGAAGATAAAGCAGAGATTTTTTAAACATGTCCTAAAAGAAATCAATGAATATGAGGTAAGATGACAACAGACTCAACTTATTTATTAAAAACAGTTGAGTTTCATAGATTGCAGAATGTGATGAGCAGGACATGTGTCATGAATGAGAAATGAAAGAGGAGCACAGAAACTTTGTGTAGGAAAACAAGAGGGAAAGCACCCAGTAGGTAGGCCAAGCATGAGGTAGGAAAATAATATTAATCATGATTTGATGATGGTAACATATATAGAATTATTGGAAAATATTTGCTCAGGATAGAGATGCATGGATAACTTATGCCATGCAGCCATGAACCTCCGTGTTCGATATAAACTGTTGAGTTTGTTCATATATGCAAAGTGGCCCAAATTCCTGGCATTTGTATTATTGTAGAAGATAAGTTAAGAAAACTTGGGAAATTCAACAGGATAGGAAATCAAAGCAGGGTAGTTGCATGGGTACTTGGCTTTTAACATTCCAGTAATATCTAATTCACTGGCACTATCAAACCCATAAGTTCATGGCCGCATGGGCATTAATATCCCGAAAATTGCTGTGGTTAATGTCTAATGCATAGTTTTCAGGGTCACTAAGTTCATTGGTGTCATTTAAGCCCAAGGTTGTTCTTTAGTTTAAGACAGATGTGGGCTATCTTTCTAATTTTTTTGCGAATTCTTGTAAGTGGACACCTTGCCACATTTATAATTTCACAGCTATCTTCCTACTCTACATATTTT
This sequence comes from Diploptera punctata, assembly GCA_030220185.1. Classification (NCBI taxonomy): domain Eukaryota; kingdom Metazoa; phylum Arthropoda; class Insecta; order Blattodea; family Blaberidae; genus Diploptera; species Diploptera punctata. Next base: position 233,391 of record JASPKZ010007416.1, on the reverse strand, counting down.
TAATATATGTAATATTTTAATTTACTTCTATCTCAACTTCTCTTTTAATTTTCATATGTATTTCCCTTACTTTCATCGCCCAAAAATACCACAAAAACACACGCATTTGAGGCCAAATTTGACCTCTAGTACCCAAGGGGGAGCGAGAAGAGGTGAAAATAAAATGGCAACAGTGAACGAGATTAGTCTCAATTCATAGTTTTCTGGGTTGCTAAGTTGATTGGTTAATGTATAGATGTTACAGAAGCCTAAGTTTGATCACTAGCACACCTAGGGGGTGAGAGGAATGAAAAATAATATATCCAAAATTACCGAGATTAGGGTCTAATTTATGGTTTTCATGAACATTAAGTTAACAGTGCAGATGTCAAATAAGCCCAGTATTGAACCCTAGTACCCTAGGTAGTGAAAAGGAGTTAAAATCAATACCCCTAAAATTACTGTGGTTAATGTCTAATGCATAGTTTTCAGGGCAGCTAAGCTCATTGGTGATAGTTCCGATGACATTTAAGCCCATGTTTGTTCCCTAGCAACATTAGCAGAGAAAGAGAGAGAGAGAGAGGGGGGTGACTTGTAATCATAAAGGATCTGTATTGATTTCAAATCTTTAGTTTTCGCGGACACTTTGATGAATAGTGATAGTCCCAATGCCGTTTAAATCCACGTTCAGCCACCATCTGCATAGAAGTGAGAAGGGGTGATAAATCAAATTTCCATATTGACGGAGAATAGTGTCCCAAGTCCATAGTTTTTGGAGTTGCTAAGTTGTTTGATGCAAAGAAGATTGGGATAAATAAATAGCCAGGCAATGCTGGGGAATCAACTAATACATAAACACAGAGTGTTCGAAAATTCCCATTATAAACTTCGAGGGCTTGAATAGGGGACTTAGTATATAACGCTCTGAATAAGGAACCCTTTTTTGATCGTACTGTTTTGTTCTGGAAGTACAAGTCCAAATGAAATGTTTATATCTTCAGCTTCTGCTGAGTGTGTCTGTACTGATGCAATCAGGTTGACAAGGTGCTTAAGTTATCAGGGTATCCAGCAGTCGAGAAAACTTGAAAACAGAAATTTGAAAGCAACCGGGAAATAGACGTGAATTCGTAAAGCGACGTGCATCTATTCCATATGCTATGGTTGATGCTGGTGCAGTTGAAAATTTAATAAACCCAAATTCTTAGTTCTTTCAATGAGAAATGCTTATCCTAGACATAAGGAAGCAGAGTTAGATCGGAAAAGGAATTATCCGAAGAAGAAAATGCCACGTTTAATATATATATATATATATATAAGAACTGGAAGAACAAAAAATCTTTACAAAATGAAGTAGGCAAAGAAATTGCTGTCATTGGCGAAAAAATCATACAATTAAAAATAATATTTGAATAAAGTAATTTAACATGCCATTGTTTGCATTGTTTTATCGTAACATAGTTCATGTTCAAATAATAATAAAAAATAAGTTATTTTGTTATTCTTATTCAAGACCTTACCATAAAATAAATTGTTTTTATTACTCACGCATATTTTAAAAAAAGTTTACAAAATCAGCTTTACTAAAATTAATTCAATTTAGTACTCGAAAACTCTGGAATTATTCTTTGATGCCATGAAAAAACCTGGATATAGTCGGAAATTTATATTTGTAATTTACTGGACAGCCTGGTTATGTCATTATCCGCACAGTACATGGGGCTCTAGGAAAGTTTTACAATACTCAATAATCCAAGGCCAGACAGACCTGGCGCCTCTAGGGGAAGAAAGAGGGGTTCAAACAAATGTAAAATTGGGGGAGCATTCTTCTGCAGATGCATGCAGTTTGGAAGATGGCTAAAGTTATTGTATTACCGAAACCAGGAAAAAATCCAAATAATCCAGACAATTTGCGTCCAATAAGCCTCCTGCCAGTTCTAGGAAAAATCTTAGAAAAACTCACTTTGGCAAAACTCAAAATTGAAGTTACAAACAAGGAACTAATTCCTAACCATCAATTTGGATTCAGAAATTCACATAGCACACCGCTGCAACTGGCCAGGCTTATAGACCAAATTGTCACTGGTTTCAATGCCAAGCATAGTACAATAGCAGTCTTCCTTGACATTGAGAAAGCGTTTGACACAACTTGGATAAACGGATTGATATACAAGCTCATACAATTCCAAATTTAGTCAAAATTATCTCCACTTATCTGAGAAATAGAACCTTCTATGTCTCAGTAAGTGGTAACGAATCTGACATGAAGTCCACACTGGCGGGAGTTCCACAAGGAGCTGTCCTTTCACCCTTATTGTACTCCCTATATGTCTCAGACCTTTCTTTACCTCCATCACTCCAAATAGCCTCCTTTGCTGATGACACTTGTCTCTTCATGCAATCGAAACTTAAATCCATTCCTCACCGACTTGCAACATTCCAGCGAGCAATAAACATATATGAATGGTTTTGCTCCTGGAATATTAAACTTAATGCAAACAAAACACAAGTCGTCCTGTTCACCAAATCAAACTTTCCCTGTCAAATTCAGCTCACTATGGGTGTGCAACCCCTACCAGTAGAAACTTCAGTCAAATATCTAGGCCTAATATTGGATAAAAGACTCACACTAAGGGCTCATGTCGACCATATCACAATTAAAGCTCAGCAAGATATAGTATACGGCTGCGATTCTCTGAGTATCCTTGCGAAATGCCACAAAAAGAAACTACAGATATTACAGAACAAATGTCTCAAAATTATACTTTCGGCACCGCGTTACACAAGGATAACGGAGATGCACGAGGCCACGAAGGTACCATATATTGATACTATCATAACTGACAGGGTTACATCCATGCTCCGAAACATAAATGATCATGGGAACCCTATAGTACGCAATATAGGACACATTCCACAATGGCGTACTACATATAGAAACATATTTGACACATTAAACCACCCATAGAATTCAGCATTAAATAACCAAGATCAGAAAGGTCAGCGCAGATTGGCGTGGCTCATTCCGGTCCTGTAGGAGCTGAGCTCATCAGCGACACGGTTTCCGATGCCCCAATAAAGCGAGATCTATCTGCCTTGGAATCAAACATCCACATTATATCAATAGCACGTGCTAACATAGAATAAATCCCCATATAACCGCCGTATAGGCTAGGGCAAAACAGCGAAACCCAATACTGCACACACCAACGCGAATTCGCCGTCAAGGGACAAATAACAGTCCCAGCAAAAGGCGCACTGGACAACACAAACAGCTGTCAACAACAGTCAGTCAGTCTGCAGATGCAGTTTTAGTTTAACAGCAGAAGTGAAAATTTGTAAGAATGTCAGGGTGGTCCTAACTTCAGTACAATGCCATTATTCGATAACTTTTCTCATGGTCAGACTGTAGAACAGTGGAAAATGCCAACCTTTATTGGAATAATATAATATTATCAGACGAGGTGACGTTTTCTTCCACCCATGACGTCAAAGTGATTGTCTATCGTCCAAAACGGTCTCGATACGATGCAGAATACGTGGCTAGACAATTTCGTCATTGTCGCGTATCTGTGTCGTGTTGGGGCTGGATATCACGGGACGGTCTGGGTGTATTGTGGAAGCTGGACGACCCACTGAACAATATGCAGTATAAGGCCATACTAGAGAAGATGTTTATTCATCTGTGAGGATGACATATCCTGATGAATTATTGAATTCGTACAGGATAATCATCCTTTCCACATTTGTCGAGCGGTTTCAAACTGGTTCTCGGAGAGGCAGAGTGATAGACTGGCCTCCCTGTTCACCAGATTTCAATCCAATCAAAAATGTATGGACTAAGATAAAAATAGAGATGAACTCTTAATTAACCTGCAGATGCATGAAAGATGGCTTATGGGCACAAATTCAAGACGTCTGGGATGCTCCAGCCGATCGTCCACGTGCCTGTAGAAATTTGATTGCATCAATGCCCGGCAGATTGAGGGCGGTAATAGATGCTGAGGGTTCATACACCCGATATTGATTTTGTTTTTGTTAAAGTTTTCATTTTAGAAGATATTATTTTCTTTCCTCGTTTATTTATTAGAAGGTTTTAATTTATGTTTTTGTGTGCATTAAAGCCATAAAACTCAAATATAAAATTAAATATGAAACTATATTAGACGAAATACTATTCTAACATTCAGTTAAAAAAAAGGAGTAGAATGGGAATCGAACCCGTGAGGTTACGAACGCAGATGATGTCTGTTAAACCTCTCGACCACGGAAACACGCTAACCCAAGCTCTCTCTTTCATGTTGCCTAAGTGTGCGCTGCGTTAACTAGCAAACAACCCAGTACAATTCCTGAAAATGTGTTGATGTGAATACGGCTTCTGCGAGCGCTCACGAAGTTCCACGATCAATTGATATAATCTGCGGATGACTCGTTTTTTTTAAGGGTGTACATGTGAGGTGTTGTCAAGTAACGAGTCTTCAAATCCTTCGAACTAACACTGATCTTGATACTTAATTAACTAGTCATAGTGTGAAAACATTTCTGGACATTGACACCTTATTAAAAATGATCTGCATACTGGTATATCAATATACTACTTCACCTCCGTTGTCGGCATTTTTTACAACACCTTGTACACACACACACACACACACGCACACACACACCACACACACACACACACACACACACACACACACACACACACACACACACACACACATATATATATATATATACCCATCCATCCATAGTAATTCTGCCCGAGGGCAGGTCTTTCACTGCAACCTTAGCATTTTCATGCTACGCTTTGCAGCTTTACTAGGGATTTATAGGTGTGGTAGCTTCCCGTTGCTTTCCACACCGGTGAAGGATGATAATAATGATTTGGATAATGATATCCGGATGATTTTCGGGGAGCTTTGGGCCCTAGGCTTCCTGACATTTGTCTTACAGGAGCCCAGGAGCCTGTCCCGACCGGGAATCGAACCCGTGCCAGCTGCGTGACAAGGCAGCTCGCTACCTCGAGAGCACAGATGCGGACTATATATATGAGCAATTCCATATGTGACTGACTGACATTTACAATACACTTTTGCTGCAAAATGCTTGCATAAATATTACAATTGGTTGAAATTAGAGGTGTTATATACGTGATATGGTCCACCGCTGTGGTTTCGGGGTAGCGTGCTGCCTTGACACGCAGCAGGCTCGGGTTCGATCCCCGGTCGGGACAGTTTTTCTTGGTGAGGTTTTTATCGGGGTTTTTCCTCAGCTGTAAGACAAATGTCAGGAAAACTTTAAGGCCCAAACGGTCCCCGAAATCATATGGCCATCGCAATCATCATCATTCATATTCATCTTAGGTTAAGCTTAGGATTAGGGACTCTCCTGGTGCACCATTATCATCATCATCACCCATCATATCATCGGGGGGCAACGTAACCTCGCCTTCCGGGCGCCCCAACCTCAGAAGTGGGTTACAAGTACGTCATGCCAGGAGAGAAACCAGGAATGTCGAAAGACAAATCTGGGGCATTTGAAAAAAAAAAATATATATACGTGATATGATAGAGGAAAATATACAACTTCTGAAGAAAAACAATGTTATTTATTATCTATCAAAGTATATATGACTGACTGACATAAATGTCAACTCATTATGCAGCTTATCATGTTCATCTACATCATTCTCTGAATTGTGATTCTTAATTCAATTTTCCAAAATACCGTTTGGAGGGCACATTTCAAGTTAAATTTTAAATAAAAAAACATAAATCACAGTTAATGCCAAGTTATGACCTAATATGTGATGTGTGACTGACTGACTGACATTATTTTGTGACTGGCTGACATATCTGAATTTTATTTCGAATTTCAAAAGCAAATATTACACAAATGTAACAAAATACTATGAAACTAGATAAACAGCTTCGGTAACAGAGATTAATAAAGAACTGCAAATACTTTATCAATTCTACGAAAATTATTAAATTTAATTTTGCTGTAAAATAAATATTAATTTAAATCAATAATGTAATTAAATTAACTCGCTTATCATGTATTATTTTAAATTATATAAAATAATAAAACTATTAAATACTGAATAACAAAGTGCCTTCTCTATTGTTAAATGTACCTACTAAAATTGTGTGTATATATATATATATAATGCTTAAGGCAAGAAGCCTTGGCGCAGAGCTATGGGACTTGCGCTGGTTCGAGTCCCTATGGGGGAAGTATGGGATCGGTGCCCACCCAGTATCGTGAGGCATTTGGGTAGCTACAATAAGTAACGACTCCAGGTTGATAAGACCAACTACAACGGCTGAGTGACCCGACATGCTGACCACATGTCACCCCTACACTGGCTTATGAGCGTCTAACTCTGCGATTAATACGTGTGGACGCGAGGCCAGCAGCCGGTTGGTAGACCAAGTGTTTTCTAGGCCTGTCGCGCTCTTGGAATGGAGTTTATTACAGTTTACCTGATGTTAGATTTAATATTTTTGATTTCTAGATTGAACCACTGAAATAAAAAGTTTAAGCCTTCCAGAATGTATACACATTCTTAATAAGTTAGTTATTTGTCAGAGTGCATATACTTTCAAAACAAATTATCGTAAATCGCATTAGTAAGCTGTAGTTGGTAGGCCTAAACAATTGCTGACGTAGGGAATTATACTCTTAAACAACCATAAAAACATAACTCTAATTAGACCGAGTTCTGATTACTCACATCATAACATCGATGTATTAGATTGCCTACACAATCATTTCACCGCTAACTTGACTTGGCCCATTAATAAAAATAATGTTTCCTGTCACGCATGAAGTCCCACGCTGTGACTGAATGGTTTGAATCAAGATGTCTCAATAGTGCACTGATTCGAGTCCCCACGAGAGAAGACATTTTCTCGTGGAATTTCGTCCACAAGGATTGGTGCCCGCCCAGAATCATGAAGAATTTGGGCAGCTACATTATTTAATGGTTGCGGCCGAGAAAACCAGTCATAACGGCTGGAGTATCCGACATGCTGATCACATGCCACTCTATATATGTTGGTTAGATGATTGTCCACCTCTGTGATTGATATACTTGGATGTGAGATTAGCAGCCAAGGGCTTTCTAGGTCTGTCACGCCATTCGGGTTTTTTAACACACGAACTTATGAATTTGTTGCGCTGATTGTTAGACAGTTGTGCATACTCTATAACATATGGGTCCAAAGCTTTCACGCTGTATACGCAATGAGTCTGTGATAGATACAAGATATTCAAATTGTTTTTCTAAAAAAATTCTTTCCTTCTTCTATATCATTTTGTGACTCCAGTTATTTGGTTGGTTTTACAGCTCACATTACATAATTCTGCACCATTTTGTATCTTCTTTCCCGATTTTTCATACATCCGTGCCATCCTTTTTACTTGGCCCCCTTTCCATGGTACGATTCAAAGAAATTCCATATTATGTCAAAATTCAAATATGCAAGTATGCAGTGTCACATTGCTAAATGTATAGGCCTATTTCTGTTACCTGCTGCTCCAACTGAAAAATTTTATCACGTCAAGTTTTGGAAGAAATCACTATAGTTCAAAAAAACACTTTTCTATAGCAAACATCTATAGCACACTTGATACGTCACATAACCTGACACTAGAACAAAGTATTTCTTCTTAACTTCTCCGTCGCCTTCCATCTAAACTATGCAACAGTAGTTAATATTGAAATATTCTAATTTTTCCAATGAACTGCCTGGATCTCATTTTTTCTTTGTAGGTATAATTTTCTGAGAAATCAACAAGTATGACTGCTTCGTTTACTGCAATCTTTTTCCTGAATATATTTAAATGCTTCCCCTAACTGTCTTTTAGCTCAAATTGACACAGAAATCCGCCCATAGTAATTCTACCCGAGGGCAGGTCTTTCACTGCAATCATAGCATTTCCATGTTATGCTTTGCAGCTTTACTAGAGAATTATAGATATGATAGCTTCCCGTTGCTTTCCACACCGGTGAAGAATGATGATGGCCGGATGATTTTCGGGTACCGTTGGACCCTAAGCTTCCTGACATTTGTCTTGCAGGTGAGGAAAAACCCCGAGAAAAACCTCACCCAGGAGCTTGTTCCGACCGGTAATCGAACCCGGGCCCGCTGCGTGACAAGGCAGCATACTACCTCGAGACCACAGCTGTGGACTGGCACAGAAAAAGGATCAGTAATTATTATTTTATGGAACAGGTGAGCCGAACAGTCTACCAGATTTCCTAAACCAGGTTTATGTTATTCCTCAGCGGAGTCAGCAAGCAACTGACGGCACCATGCATATTAGCATATATATATATATATATATATGATAGGACAAAAAGTTAGTCACCATATTCCAGATGTCTTCGGAGCAAAGCAGTAAGCCAGCCCTCCCCTTCATTTAAAATGTTGGCGCGTCATTGGTTGCGTTGCACCTGTCTGGTGGGAAATCCCACATCAGCATTATTCACAATATTACAATATAAGTCGGAGTCTCTTGTCGTCCCAACTCCTTTCAAAAAACGTAAAAATGAAAATATATAAAACTATTATTCTACCAGTTACATTATATGGATGCGAAACATGGACTCTCAATTTATGGGAAGAAAGGAGATTACGAGTATTTGAGAATAAAGTTCGTAGGACAATTTTTGGACCAAAGAGAGATGAACAGACAGTTGAATGGAGAACACTACTAACAGTGAACTACATGGTCTTTATAGGAAACCACATAATTATAATAAGAACAGTTAAGTCTCGAAGACTGCGATGGGCAGGACATGTGGCATGAATGGGGAATGAAAGACGTGCATGGAAGTTTCTTGTAGGAAAACCAGAAGGAAAACGCCCAGTTGGTAGACCAAAAATGAGGTGGGAGAATAACATTAACTATGATTTGAGGGAAGTAGATTATACAGGGAACGATTGGAAAACATTAGCTCAGGATAGGGATGTATTGAGAGCTTATATCCGCACGGCCACGAACCTACGGTTTCGATTGTGCCAGTGAGTTACTTAATTATCACAACACAAGTTTTTGTTTTTTCCTCAGTATCACTTATGTGCTCAAGTATTGATGAAGCGTTGTGTTCAGTAAAATTAAATAAGTGTTGAGCCTACAGTAGTGAATGTGATATATTTAGCTGGTGTGTGCAAGTATTTTTTTAATAAGTGCAGTATCCCTTTCTCAAAAGATGTCCGATAATTCTATGCCAGGTCCTTCCGGAATGTCTCCTGTGAAGAAACATAAACAGAGGAAAGGATTTCGTTCGGGAGAAATACAGACAATTATAAACGTTTATAAAACGTTATTGAAGGAGAACCCTCACACGGCGATTAGAGATTATTATTATTATTATTATTGGTATTTATTATTAATATTTGTATTATTTATTAGTATTATATTATTAGTAGTAGGCCTATTATTATATTATTATTGGTATTTATTCCATTGTTGTAATTTGAATAATTGCCTTTCCAACAGAAATGGATGTTTTAAGAAGATCAGCTGGAAAATCTAGAATGGATAGAATACGAAATAAAGAAATAAGGGAAATTAAGGGTGTACAAGAAGAGCCGGACATCATAGACATCATAGAAAAGAAAATATTGCAGATATGGTCATGTCAAACGAATGCCAGAGCAAAGATTGCCAAAATTGTTATGGAATGGATCCCAATGGAAAGGAGGAAGAGAGGAAGACCGAAGAAAACTTGGATAGAAGGGGTACAAGCAGCTATGAATATTAGAGGAATGGAGGAAGATCAATGGATGGATAGAGAGGAATGGCGTTTGGTTTCCGGAAGACGGCGGCAGCTGCCATGATACCGGATAATAATGATGATTGGTATTTATTATTATGTATTAATATATTATTATTATTGGTATTCATTATTAGTATTATTTATTATTATTAGTAGTAGTATTAGTATTACTATTATATTATTATTATTATCATTATTATTATCATTATCATTATTAATTTCATTATTATTGTCAGTATTGCATTTCATTGTTGTTAAACAAATATGTTATGAAACCGTAATTGCGTGTCGATGTACTCGTAAGGTTTATCCGCTTGTGAAGCGCGCTTTTTCGCCGTTACAACCACTGTTTTCATCTACTCCGTAGACATCTGGAACCGACTTTAGCGGGAAAAATAATGACTTTACAAGAAAATGTCTTCAATACTTTTTTGTTAGTTGTGTACCGATAACGTAGAATCCAAGAAGTAATTTTTTCCATCAATTATTATGTTGTGTACAGTCATTTTTATGTTTTCCGTGACTGACTGGCCATAGCTTGCAGTTAACAATTATAGGACACATTTAAGGTATATATAACATTAGAAGGCAATTAACATTATTACATTTACGACTAGGGAGGACCAATGTATGGTTTAACAAAAGTGTTTGTAAAATAAAACGAATTAATACGACCAAATCATTAAACAACAAATTGGTAAAATTTTGCGTGTTTTTACAGGTTTGGAATATTACAAGCTCTACTACTAATATTAGATTAAAATAATACACTTTTGGAACATTATCTTATAGAATCAGAAAATTTGATCCTTAAAGATTACGTCAAAAAAAATACATTCCTGCGTCAATTTCAAAATTTTCACCTCGGTATGTGACATTTTCATGGAATCGCTCATATATGTATATATATATATACACACACACACCAATCATAGCATGAAAATGCTATGATTACAATGAAAGACCTGCCCTCGGGCAGAATTACTATATATATATATATATATATATATATATATATATATATGGTATGATAAGAAAAATAAATGCCTGGACGGGATTCGAACCCGGATCTCTGAGTCTGTACCTCAGTGTGATATCCACTACACCACCAGGCGAATCCAATTCAAGCATTTATTTTTCTTATATATGCATTATATTCCCCATTATTACTAGATGTCGCGAGAACTCTGTTTTCACTGCCATCTAGTAGCTGACTATAACAAGTAAGCAAATTAAAGAGAACATTTTTACTTTATAGTAAATATATGTACACACACAATCATAGCATGAAAATGCTATAAATACTATGATTACAATAAAAGACCTGCCCTCGGGCAGAATTACTATGGTTGGATATAGGCCTATATATATCCATCCATAGTAATTCTGCCCGAAGGCAGGTCCTTCACTGCAATCATAGCATTTACATGCTATGCTTGCAGCTTTACTAGGGAATTGTGTAGGTGTGGTAGCTTCCCGTTGCTTTCCACACCGGTGAAGGATGATGATGATAATGATAATGGTAAGGATGATAATGATGATGGCCATATGATTTCGGGGACCGTTTGGGCCTTAAAGTTTTCCTGACATTTGTCTTACAGGTGAGGAAAAACCCCGATAAAAACCTCACCCAGAAAAACTGCCCCGACCGGGGATCGAACCCGGGCCCGCTGCGTGACAAGGCAGCACGCTACCTCGAGACCAAACGCCCGATTGGTAGACCAAGAATGAGGCGGGAGAATAACATTATCCATGATTTGAGGGAAGTAGATCATACAGGGGATGATTGGAAAACATTAGCTCAGGATAGGGATGTATGGAGATCTTATATCCGCTCGGTCATGAACCTACGGGTTCGATACACAGTTATATATATATATATATATATATATATATAATGTGTGTGTGTCTGTATTCCTTTGAAATTCGCTAAAAGTAAAGAAGTGATCAGATTGTGGATTCAACTTGCCCAGGGATCCCTGCAACTTGCCGTGATTATGAAATAACAGGCAACAGGAGTGATTCACAATCACACTTTGCTATGACGTCACTGAAGTAAGTGTGATATCATTCTTTTAATGATCATCCTTGGTAGTACTCTCAGAAATGCGAAGAAATTTATAAGCTTCTATGTTTATCAGCTGGTTTTCGAGTTTGTAGGTCTAATGCCCTTTTCTTATGACAGTAAAGTTTAGTGAGAAGTAAGATCTTTAAATACGAAAGTATATCCGTGTATTATAGGTATCAGTATATAATGTTTTCCAGTGGACCCAATTATACGAAACTCAAAACACATTTAAGGCTTGCAATTAATCGTTTGAAGCTATTGGAAAAAAAGAAAACTGAGCTCGCACAAAAAGCAAGAAAAGAAATCGCCGATTACATTGCAGCTGGAAAATATGAAAGAGCAAAAATTCGAGTTGAACATATCATTAGAGAAGATTATATGGTGGAAGCAATGGAAGTTGTTGAAATGTATTGTGATTTACTTTTAGCTAGATTTGGTTTGATACAGCAAATGAAGTGAGTACAACTGTCAGTTTTTCTTATATATTTATTTATTCACTGCTCTGTTGCAATAATTTACCAGAAAAGTATATAATCCAATTGTCAAGCTTTAATTTTAAAACAAAAAACTTAAATGAAACATAACCTATACATCTCTCTTTTGGCTCTTTAACCTCTCCTTTTATAGGTATTTTATGTACCCATGCCATTGGGCCTTATAGGGATATGACCTATTGGGAGGTTATTTTTAATTCTGGATCATATACCTACTTTTCAACCACAGAAAAAATAGGGATGGGAAGCTTTCCAGATACATGAACAAGACACACTGTTCACTCATACATCCATACTAAACAAGGTGAATACAATATAGTCTTACTAGATATTTAGATTTATTAATAAGTAACATTATGAGGTTTTATTTAATTGATAAATGAGTTAGATTTTACCCCTCACTATAGGTTTAGAGTCCACCACTGTGGTATTGAGGTAGTGTGCTGCCTTGTCATGCAGTGGGCCCAGATTCGATTCCCGGTTGAGACAGGCTCCTGGGTGAGGTTTTTTTTTTTTTTGGGTTTTTCCTCACCTTTAAGACAAATGTCAGGAAGCTTAGGGCCAAATGGTCCCCGAAAATCATCTGGCCATCACCATCCTTATCATCATCCTTCACCGTTGTGGAAAGCAATGGGAAACTACCACACCTGTAATACCCTAGTAAAGCTACAAAGCATAGCATAAAAATGCTATGATTCCAATGAAAGACCTGCCCCTGGGCAGAATTACTATGGATAGGTTTAGAAAACAAAAATTTTCTGGCCATCATCATCATCATCCTTATCATCCTTCACCGGTGTGGAAAGCAATGGGAAGCTACCACACCTGTAGTTCCCTAGTAAAGCTACAAAGCATAGCATAAAAATGCTATGATTGCAATGAAAGACTTGTCCCTGGGCAGAATTGCTCGGGATAGGTTTAGGAAACAAAAATTGGGCTAATCAATGAAAATGTCCTTCAAACTTAAAAAGAAGAAAATATAAAATATAAGAAATTTACATATTCTTTGAATCACAACAATTTCAATATTCAATAGGTAGCCTAGGCCTACAACATCAAACTGGCATCGAAAAATGATTTCAGCCTGCCAATCCTTTTACTATCCAGTTTGGAATTTAAAACAATTTTAGGTATTCAATTAGTATTCATCCTACAGACATGGCCCTGCCATTCAATTCTACATTTAATGTCTTTGATAATATCAATATCTCTGTATAGGCTCTGAAGTTCTACATTTGTTCTTATTTGCCATTGGCATAAACTGGTCCATAAATCTTTCTTAAAAGTTTTCCTTTCCCAGATAGATAATACAGTGGCCCCTCTACCTGAGTGTGTCCAGACTTCACTTCCATAGGTTACAATGGGTTTTATCCATCCATAGTAATTCTGCCCGAAGGCAGGTCTTTCACTGCAACCATAGCATTTTCATGCTATGCTTTGCAGCTTTACTAGGGAATTTTAGGTGTGGTAGCTTCCCGTTGCTTTCCACACCGATGAAGGATGATGATAAGATGAATATGAATGATGATGATTGCGATGGCCATATGATTTCGGGGACCGTTTGGGCCTTAAAGTTTTTCTGACATTTGTCTTACAGGTGAGGAAAAACCCCGATAAAAACCTCACCCAGAAAAACTATCTCGAGCGGGGATCGAACCCGGGCCCGCTGCATGACAAGGCAGTACGCTACCTCGAGACCACAGCGGTGGACTATGGGTTTTATGATAGTTTTATATAATTTAACTTTTACCTTGGCTTCATAATGTTATCAAGAGCTCTTAAGTATCTATTACCAGCAGTATTAGCTGTATAAATAAATATCATCTTGACCCATGCCATGAAAATAAACTAAAATAAGGAACTAAACAAAGAAAAAAAATAGGAATTCATCAAATAAAATGTAAGCACTGTGAGAAAGTATACATAAAAAAACAAAAACAAATCTGAACGTCAGAATGAAGGAACATCTTAGTAATGGGGTAATAGAAAAATTATAGTAGCTGGTGTCCACCGCTGTGGTCTCAAGGTAGCATGCTGCCTTGTCATGCATTGGGCCCAGGTTCGATGACAGGCTCCTGGATGAATTTTTTTTTTCAGGGTTTTCCTCACCTGTAAGACAAATGACAGGAACCTTAGGGCCCAACGGTCCCCGAAAATCATCCGGCCATCATCATCATCATCCTTACCGGTGTGGAAAGCAATGGGAAGCTACCACACCTATAATTCCCTAGTAAAGGTGCAAAGCATATAGCATAAAAATGCTATGATTGTAGTGAAAGACCTGCCCTTGGGCAGAATTACTATGGATGGATCGATAGTAGCTGGTGATGCTTGATCAGAAAAGCACAAAATTGAAGTAAAGCCAAAATTAATGAAACAATTGCAGAAATCTAGTGAACCCATAATTTGGGAGAGTGGAATTAAATCCATAAATACAAAAGACAAAATAATGAATTTTGAAATGCCCAGGAAAAAAAGATTTGATTTGGAAGTTCTTTTGTCCACCAATAGTGGGAGAGAAACATAGGATTACTCGGTGTCAAATCAGCAGTAAGATCCAGTTGAAGATAAGGAAGATATCCTTGAAACTAGCCTGGAGAGGATACAGAAATATGAGGGGTTGTCAGCAAAACTACAGAAAATCTTAACTTTAAAAGAAAAATACCAAAAGCACTCAAATTACAATTGGAGAATTTATTTAATGACCCAAGTTTTTTTTATATATATATATATATATATATATATATATGATATGAAAAGAAAAATGAATGCTTGAGTCGGGATTCGAACTCGAGTCTCTAAAGTCTGTACCTTTAGCGCTCTAACCAACTGAGCTACTCAAGAATTCCAATACAAGCATACAATTTTCTTATACATGTAGTATTCTCAATTCACACAAGAGGTAGCTGAAATTGTTCCAACTGCCATCTCGCGGCTAACGTAACAGTTAAGCAAATTTTTAAAGAGAATATTTACTTTATAGCAGTAACGCTTTTATATATAGATATTATAAATATATTTTTGACATTTGGCAATGAAGGCAAATATGATATGAAAAGAAAAATGAATGCTTGAGTCGGGATTCGAACTCGAGTCTCTAAAGTCTGTACCTTTAGCGCTCTAACCAACGAGCTACTCAAGAATTCCAATACAAGCATACAATTTTCTTATACATGTAGTATTCTCAATTCACACAAGAGGTAGCTGAAATTGTTCCAACTGCCATCTCGCGGCTAACGTAACAGTTAAGCAAATTTTTAAAGAGAATATTTACTTTATAGCAGTAACGCTTTTATATATAGATATTATAAATATATTTTTGACATTTCGCAATGAAGGCAAATATGATATGAAAAGAAAAATGAATGCTTGAGTCGGGATTCGAACTCGAGTCTCTAAAGTCTGTACCTTTAGCGCTCTAACCAACTGAGCTACTCAAGAATTCCAATACAAGCATACAATTTTCTTATACATGTAGTATTCTCAATTCAACACAAGAGGTAGCTGAAATTGTTCCAACTGCCATCTCGCGGCTAACGTAACAGTTAAGCAAATTTTTA